>JAQFVV010012626.1:1173635-1410729 GCA_028023455.1 Epiperipatus broadwayi | reverse complement strand
GTTGAAATGAAATGAAATATACATGATAAATACAAAACTTGTTTACACTTTTTTTTTAAAAAAAAATCTAATTATTGAAATAGACCCTCTAGCAGTAAATGCTTAAATTGATTTTTAAAAACAACAACTTGTACAGACTTTATATTGAGTGGAAAACTATTGTAAATTTAAGCTGCATTCAAGTGAAAATTTTTATATAAAATACTTATTTTAAAACTGGGAACAACCAAATTTTGTGATTGTGTACACAGAACTATCCTTTTAAAAATTACATTTATTACATGACTAAATTCGATTTAATTTTTTGAATTAAAAAGCATAAAGAATCTAGGTATTTCATTTTATGCATTCCAATGCCAATCAAGAAATATATTTGAGATTTAAAAGTTTTTGATAGCCTAAATAGTAGTGACAGAAATATACTAAATATATAATTTAAATGACAGTAGCACATTTTTTTTATTTAAAAAATTTATATTTATTGATAATAGGTATATACAAAAGTTTTCAATAATAGTTATAAATGTTTATATTGTTATAAGTTCTCCAAGAGTTTGTATAGAATGAGATGAGATCTGATTTATTTGTTTAGTCAGATCATAGGTCAGAGAAAAATTAGTGTGTGTTTAGGACATTTGAATTTATGTCCATACATTAATCAGATATTTGAATGTTTCTTTTACCTGTTATATAGTTTATCAATCATTAGGATTGGAGTCATTTTGTAGGTAGGGTATTTTGAACAGTTTCCATGTATGTTCATGTAAATACTTTGAGAAGAGCATTCTGTCTTTTTTTTTTTGTAGTTTTGAAAGTGTTGCAAGGAAGAAAGAGTTTGCTTCTGGCTGGGGAATGCTAAACTTTAATTTACATCTTGTCACTCAGATAGAATATGTAACAAAGATTGCCATCCTAATGGTGGGAAAGTCTCTTTCCTTAATACACTCTTTGAGTGATAGAATTTTATAGTAATCAATAATACTATTTTGAGATATTATGAGTTTAATCCTTCCCAATCCCATGCAAGAAAGCATAATGTGTTCAAATGTTTCTTCATGCATTAAGCAGTTTGAACAAATGGGGTCTATGTTTCTTATACCTCTTTTGTAATGAGGGAACCAGTTGGTATGCATTGCATTTAGGTTCACCTTTATTAGATAGTCGAAGAATTTGGGTTCCAATGTCCAGAATTTGAATAAGGTGGTAATTTTGTAATTGGAATAGCCAAGACTTGCTAGCACTTTAGATTTAGAATTTAGTAAGATTTTGAATTAATTACATTTGTATTAAATAAATTATGATACATCATGACAACATTACATGAAAGGTTTTAATTTAATGTTCTGGCCACAATAAACAATATGTGTAATAAAATGTTTAATGTTTCAATGTTATTTGATTACAGTTTACAATTTAATAAAAACTTATTTATTGAAAATACTAAAATATCTTATATTATACGCTAAATCATGTATATACATACACACACATTGCATATTTTAGGAAACCTTACATTGGGAAAATGTGAAAATTTAATTTTTATTGCCCTGTGGAATAAAATTAATCAGTACTGAAAAACACCTGCCTTCACAAAAATCACATGACGTCATTTGATAATTCAATAACTATTTTAAAAATATTCTTATTTTTTAAAAAAATAATAACTTCAGTTGATGCAATTAATAATTTAAAAATAAAAAATAATTACTGAGATAGTTATTTCTGAAAGTAAAAAATAAACACATTTTTGTTTTTTGTTTTTTTAAATATGAACTGTACTTGATATAATAATGAATATAACAAATTAGTTTTATATATATATGTCAAAACGTTGACCGGGAAGCGAACCCGGGCCGGCTCCTTGGAAGGCAGCTACGCTAACCGCTAAGCCACCAACGCTTGGAGAATTAGTTTGTCTACATTTAGTTGCTGTATAATAGATCTTACTGATATAGAAAAAAAATTAAATATGGCAGTACTGTATTACTTTTAAATCTGTGAGATTTTTAAAATAACTAGATCTTTCAACAGTACTTTTTATAGAATGTCAATGTTATATACTACAGCAAAACCTCTTTCAAGAATTGTATTTAAACAATTGTGTTTCTCTCATAAATAAATGAATTAATGTGGATTTAGACAATCAACATTATTATGGACACAATTTTTGTTATCCGTTAAATGAAAAAAAAAGTATTGTGATACCCAGAAAGATTCAGTATGATCAAGTATTGAAAAGGTTTGTGGAAGATTTTTTAATGCTTATTCATATTATACAGCTTCTGGTTGATATTAGAATATGTAAATCACCTGCAACATTATTTTCTATTGTTGTGACAGTTGTCTTTGGAATAGACTACAAGTAATTTCATAAAACAAATATCATGATAAAATATAGAATATTTAATTTAACTCTGTGAAATATGAAAACATTTTTTCCTTAAATTTTAGAATTACACTATTTTGCTTGTAATAGTCGCTGAATATTCTTAATATTATAAAAACAACTATAAAGACTTTCACTAATAATTAATATTCAAAATCTAAATACTTTATCAACCAGTGTTGAAAAAAATATGCGTTAAGTTTTTATTTGGATAGCAATCAATTTAGAATGTAAAAGAACTTAATATTCTGCTATCACATAAGAAAAATTGAAATCTAATGGTATAATTGTTTCAGTCATACTATTTACATATAGAAATGTTATTACGTAAAATTATTGTACAAAAATGAAATTTAGATCTTTATCATTAAAGTATAAATTCAACAGAAAAATAATTACGACAAAATCAAAAAATTACTTAATATATTTTTCATCTTATTTAATCTAGTGTATTTAATCTCTACAATTTTAAGAGCATTTTTGTTGGAACAGGCAATTGAAATGAGATTGTGATAACAGATTTCAACAAAAGGTAGTTCATTGTAACCTTGAGCATGATTTTTATACAAGATTCAAACTCTCTTCATGCAATAATGATTGGATAAAGACATTGTAAAAAGATCGGTACTATAGGCTTTCATTGGAAGGATATGGCTCATAATAGATATAATGAAAAACTGCAATTTAAAAAGTTATAGAAAAATTTTTAATGTAAAAATGTGTTACAGAAAAGGCTAAATGATCACATTACAAGATGTCAAATTAACAGACTTTAGGAGCAGATTATTTATATGATTTATAAATTAATTTGTACATTCATTGCAAACTCAGTACTGAATTTTTTTAACATTCTGTACTAATTAATGAAAAAGCAATTGAACATTATTATACAATTACATTTTGAAAATAAATTAATTTCTATAGCTTTACCATTTTTTTTGCATTATAATAATTCTTTCCTTTGCATGCTAAAATATGTGTGCATATAGACACATAATATTTATCAGTTATTCAGTATAAACTCGTTTGCAAATTGTTTATTATGTATATCTGACAGAATTTTTTGATAATGTACAGCAGGTGGATAAAATATTAACAATACCTGTTGCATCAAGACTGACTTTACATTAAGTAGAAAAAAAGTCTATAAAATATCTGAAGAGCGATTAGACAAATTTTGAGTTATTCCTCATTAAAAAAAGAGTTGCTTGTGGAAAAGATATGTGTGAAGAAAACTAATTTCATTGTTTAAAAATAGTATACAAGAGGCAATAATTTTTAATTCAAATAATTGTAGAGATTATAATCATGTTCACTTTTTTCAAATGCATTTTTGATTGTATGACTTATAAAAATAGAAACATTGATAAGTGAAAAATAATATCACTCAAATTCATATATACTTCTGTCTAGATTATGGTTGGTATAACACTGTCTTTCACCATTATAAGAAAGTAGTCTTGTTAATAAATTTTATTGTATTCAACATTCTTACAGCTTTCATTGACTTTCAAGTCTTTTACATCTAGATTCAAGTTAAAAAAGAAATGCATTGCAATAGTATATAGGCTGGGATATAGAGAGGGTAAATTTTGATATGAATGATAGAATGTGTCGATACACTCTGTGTGTTAGAAAATAAATAGATAACATAATTGTGAAAGAGAAAAAAATGGATTGAAATTTGCTTATTGCAAAGGAAAACAAATCATGTTTACTAAAAACAAATATTAAAATGTTATCAAGTTATTAAATTATATGCAATTCATTTTCAAAAAATATTTAAATTTGTAAAAGCAATAGATTTTCTGTAATAATATATTGGATTATTTCCATCATTTATTATTAAATATTGAATGTATTGAAAATTTTAACTTTTATTTAAACTTATCAAATACAAACTACTTGTTAGTAATAACACACAAATAGGCAACACAGAAATGTTGAATGTATAGAAAATTTTAAACTTTATTTAAACTTGTCAAACAGACAACACAGATTAGAAATTATTAACCTGTGTTGTCTATTTGCGTGTTATTATTAACAAGTTGTTTGTATTCGAAAAGTTTAAATAAAGTTCAAACTTTTTCTATACATTCAACATTTAATAATAGATGATGGAAATAGTCCAACACATTATCATATCTATTATACTATCATCATAAACCTTCAGGCAAATACAATATATTTTCTCTCCTTTTTTCTTCTCTCTCTCTTTTGATTTTAATTTATACTTATATAAGGCTAAAACCTTAGTACATGCACCTTGAGTGCTTAATTTTAACAAGAGAGACCTCTACAAATCATAATGCAAGATTCGACTTTATAAAGATATAAAAAGAACTTAGTTGTTGTTGATAAATTAAAATGTAATTAAAGAATTGACTAATCAAAAGGAATAAAGTAAATTTGGAGGTAGATTGCTTGACATGCTGGAAATCATTTTCTGAAAAGTTAAAATGTTGTAATAATTAGTTATAAATTTGTTGTGATAATTGATTTAGATCAAATGTATCTGTCTAGCAAAGTGAGTCAAGGACTTGTACCAAAAGCTTCACAAACTGTATATTTTCCAGTGGAAGAATGCTTTCAAAATAATAAAAATTAACTACTAAATGAATCTGCAAATTAAGTATTTTTGTTGCTTTAATATTAATTGCTAGTTGACACCATTATGTGTATTTACCTCTGCCTAGTATATAAGAAATGAATAATGTTATGAAATCTAGTCCTAGTCTGAAAGGAAAAGTGATGCCTATTGCCATTTGAAAATATGTTTTCCCAGAGATAGGAATGATTATTACTGACTCCTTCAAAATTCTACCAATTAATAATGATGAACAAACAAATAGACCAGGATAAAAGAACAAACATACCAATACTAACCATCCTAACTTGGGAGTCAAAAATAATCCTTTACCGGCCTAGGGATCAAATAAAGAGACATACCATTGGACAGCCAAAAATAAGGAAAAAAAATTTGATGGTCATACCTAAAAAAATGTAAGTTTAACAATCAATGTACAATACTAATTTGAGATTTAAATTGGATTAATTGGGATTGATAACTCTTCTAGGATTGCCAAAAATTAAACTACCAACTATCAAAAATTTATGAATGAAAACCATGTATGCACTTGCTCTAACAGATAAATTCATAAGACTGTTTGATTTATATATGTGATATAATGTTAATGTAGGAAATGACAAATAAATATTTAATTATTACTATTATATTTTAATCTTATTTATTTTGCTTTAAAGTGAATTATATATTTGCTTACATAATTATATAGACATTAGTATAATCATGCCAATATTTTTTATCATTTTTATTCTTTTGATTAAATTTATTTGGATTAATAATTTTTTAATGTTTGTCATTAAAACAATGATTGGGCATGGGGGTAGGATTTTTTTATAAAACAGTAAAAAGTAGAGTGTAATAGAATTATTTTTCTTACAAGGCATAAGCTTGTGGTTAAGACCTGTAGAGGTCCCTATCTTTGCATTTTCAAGCGCACATGATTTGAAGTTTATTGCTTCAAGAAATATTAAAAACCATTATGTAAAATGTCTTATTGGTGATCATTTGATTATATTTAGATGATTTGGTAGAATTCATTATATAATAAAGAGAATGTTATAATTATAAATTTATTAAACGCAAATTGATTACGTAAGTAATATTTACTGAGGCTATAACCTTGACAATATGCATATAACATGCGATAGTAGGGACTTCTACAGGTGTTTTAACCACAAGCTTGCATGTTAAAACACCTGTAGAGGTCCCTACTATCGCATGTTATACACATATTGTCGAGGTTATAGCCTCAGTAAATATTACTAAAGAGAATGTTAACACATTTATTTGTTTATACTGTCTTAAATAAAGTGTTGTTCAGTTTGAAACATTAATTTATGTTTTAATTCTCATTTGTACATATCCTTAATTCAATGAGATATTAAAAATTAAATTGTGCAATATGATAGTTAAGTTGAATGTTCACCAAATTACTGTTCAGTGCTGATATGATTGTTGCCAATTAGTGAATGAAGATTTAAACCTGTATTTCTGATCATTCCTCAAAGAATCATGAGGTGACAGTATAATGAGTCTTGTTTAATGGTATCAATCCCAAAACAAATGAAAAAATGTACCAAGAGCTCAGATATTTAAAAGAATATTCACTTTGTATGTGGTTACATGGTTACAGTTATGGTAGATGTATATACATGATAAAGACCACAAAATATTACCGTTGCTTGGCTGATATTATTAACAATTGGCTCAGAAATTGATGAAGCCCTTCAGTAGGCTCATGATCACAAATCCTATTACACATTGATAGATTATTTTAAAATTAAAATCCAGCTATAACCATTTTTAATTATTTAACAATATGTAAGATGTATCATTACATTTGACATGCTTACAGCCTTTACATCTTCATTTTTATGCTGACTGCATCATTAATTAAGCATAAAGTGGTTTTAAATGACAGCTCAATATTAAATATTCACTTATAACTCCCATGACTTATGGCTTTGAAACTGAAATTTTCAAAGGAATGTTTTTGCTAAATAACATCCATTATTTTCTTTCAGTCCTTAATTCTTTACCTTTGTTAGATTCAAGAAGATTCCATTCTTCCACAAATAATGGCTGCATAATAATCCTGAAAAATATTAATTCTAAAATATAATACAGTTTTAAATACTAATAGTTTGACCTTTTATAAATTCAAAATCAGTCTGATCCTTTTTTTCTTATGTTTGTTAAACTAAGTTTTATAAAAAAGATTATTTACAACTCTTCATAGGTTATACGTATATAATAATGTTATTTTATATTCACTTCTGACCTTTACCTGATATCTGTATGCACACAAATCCCAAAAAATATGCACAATAAAAAATAAATTCCCAGTAGAGATCTATTACTATAAAAATAATAAAATTAAATTTAATTACATCTAGAATTTTATTGAAGATTTCCAGTATAGACAAGTCTATAATTTTTGCAATGAAATAAAATAACAATGAAAAGTAATTGATTTTAAAAAAATTTACAAATTCTTTTGGGAAAATATAATCCATAAAACAATCTAGATAAAAACCTTTCTGTTTGCCAATTCAAAGTTGTAGAAAAGTGCATTCGTTAAATGTGCCTACAAGAGATAATATATTTAAATAGGAAGAATAAAACCGTCTTTATACATTCCACTATAGGCCAGTTTTTTTCCAAGAATCATTCCTTGCTCTTTCCCACTAAATAAATACAAAACAAACGTAGTAATATTTGCCTAAAGGTTTGTAATGATGATATTTTTGTTATATTTATATATGGGTCTATTTCCATCATTTAATATTAAATATCGAATATCTCTAGAAAAGATGGATTTTATTTAAATTTTCAATTACATCCAAATGTTAATACTATCACATAGGTTAGAATATATACTACGTTTTTAGTGATATTATTTTTCTTTCTTCTTCAAGTGTTGTTGACCTAACAAATGACAGTACTAGGTTGGGAACCTTCAGATCTTTGAATATTAAATTTTAAGATAACACTTTAACCAACTGAGCAATAAATTAGAGAAATTAAAGGCAGACTTAAACAATAAGTTTGAGTAAATAAAAGATCAAATTAAATAAGTCAAGTAGCAAGATTGATAAGGTAAAATCTGAATTTGGTAAGTTTATTTATATACAAACTGCGTTACTTCAAATTCAATAATCAAGAATCTGAAGGCCCAGGCTAGATTCACTTGCTAACACTGTCACAGGTCAGGCCAGCAACACCTGAAGAACAAAGGAGAATAATACCACTTAAAAAGTACCTATGTTGTCTTACTAACAGTTGAATGTAATTGAAAATTTAAATAAAGTTAACTTTATTAAATATATTTAATATATTTAATAAAGTTAACTTTATTAAATATATTTAATATTTAATATTAGATGATAGAAATTGTCCAACATGTATATACAACTAAAAGCAGTAGTTGTCTTGCTGACTGCATATTAACAGATTTATATCCCTGTTTGATAAGAATTACTAGTAATTCATTTACTAATATTATTTGGCTAGATATGTTGGTATAACTTCAGTTATTCCTTTTTTTCTTTTTTTTTTCTTTTGTGGCTTGGTTCACTATGACCATTGCATAATATAGTTAGTCAAACCAAATCACTTCCTTATAATTTGCTTTAATAAATGCTGAAAGTTTTTTTTTAATTCATTACATTAACCAATTAGACCTTCATTCCCAGCACTACACACTATATACTGAATTTTATTTATGACTTTTAGGATTTAAGCCAATAAACATCACATGACCATCTCCTCTTATGCTTGTGTATAACTGTTGTTAAAACAGGCAAAACTCACTATATATATTTTGCCACACACAGCAAGCTAAAGTAATCAATGAATGCCAGAAGACTTGTGCATAAAATCCCCATCTAGTGCCTACTCATCCAATATCCCCAGACTAGATGCAGTGCTCTCAGATCCAAGGCTCCTCACTGATGAAGGCCATAAGCCAGAAACTAGTCTGGGGATATTGAATGAGTAGGCACTAGATGGGGATTTTATGCACAAGCCTTCTGGTATCCATTAATTACTCTAGCTTGCTGTGTGTGGCAAAATATATATAGTGAGTTTTGCCTGTATTAACTTTTAGGATTGTAATGAAAACAGGTAAAGTTAATACAAAGAAATAAGTATCTTCATTTAGCATCAGTTTTAGCTTCACTTGAATTATGACTACAAAAACAGTGACTTGACTGTAGTATTGGTTATGCAAAAAAAGACAAATAGTTTATTTTTCATAAAGGTATTCTAAATTTATTTTTACCTCTTTAAAGAGGTAAATTTGGTTATTTTGAAAACCTATTATATTCTTCATGTTGTATTGCAGTTATTCCTTTTTTCTTTTCTTTTTTGTGACAGAATGAACATGTCAAATCTAAAATAGTTTTGTTAATATGATTATTATTTAGTGTGATTAGGGAATTTTAAGGGCTGAATCTATATCTCTCAAGCTTTAAAATTGATTATGGTGAACTTAAAGTATCTACAAGCTATTCACAATGTGGTTTTTAAAAGAATTCTTGCCATGTTTTTTTCCCATTCTGCTATTTGTTTTTTATTATAAAAATGTCTTCTAAATCCCCTCATGATTACAATATCTTGCAAATCTATATCTAAATGGATGTTCAATGTGTGTATGCTGTTATGTATTGTACCTATGTCAAGTTTCTCAGGACATTCTGGTACTGAATTAAATAATTTTAAATGACCTCATTAACTGTGATATATTATTCTTTATCTTAGATTTCTTGCTAATTAACTTAACATTGGTGTAGATTTTTGTAAATAAAGTTCTATGATTAACTATGGATTCTTCAGGCCATATATTGAGAAACTGTAGAACCAAAGATCATGGCAAGTCCACAGCTAGTACAAAGAATTGAGATAAATCAAAGAAAAATGTTTAAACATTTATCAAACTATTTTTACAATAATTTCACATAACCATTATTTCAGTTCACCAGGTAATAGAGCTTGCAGGATTACAAGAACAATAGTTTGTTGCCTAGAACAATATACCACATCAGAGAACTATCATGATTTACTTGCAGATAATTCATCACTTTCATCATCATGTCTTATCTCATAAAAGGTCTGATATTTAAGTATTGCCTGAAGGTTCCAAATATGAGTTTAAAGACTGTTCACGTTCAACAAATAATAAGTTATGATCCAGAAAGTAATTCCAGATCTGTGAGTTAAACTGACTATTTTAAAATAAACTTATGACATTTATAGAGAACATCCTTATCAAAATGCAATACTGAATATTATTTTGTGGCTGTTGTTATTTAGATGATCAATCACATGACACTTTGAATATTTCTACCATTGAGAATAGTTTTAAACAAATCCTAACAAATAATTATAATTTTGAAATGAAAGTAAACTTACATATGTTTATGAAAAAAAGTAATAAATGGTCAGATTAAATCTCAAAAGAGTTTAAAAAAGTCAGACCAAGTTAATATAAAGTTTAGTATTGAAGTTACATAGAAAAGAAAGGTAATAAATGAGAGAAAATGGATTAAATTTGAAGAGCCTCCATCTTACAATAGATTAAAGCATTTAAAATATTTTAATAATTTATGAAGAGTACAAATCTAATCAGGGTTTGAAAATGTAAATTGTATATATATATTTCTGAATATTTACAAGTGTATTACCATGTTAATTTTGAATATTAATTATTTTCGTTTGTTGACAATTTTCTGCAAATCATAAAAAAAAATTGTAATTTTAAATATTTAATAATCTAGCTAAATTGCTTCTTACCATAAATTTCAATATTTTTTTTTAAAAAAATTATTTAATGATCACAAGCGTAAATAATAATGATTTGAAAATACAAAACAATAAACTATGCTTTATATTGTTAATGTTTCAAACATTATATAAATATTTATCTTAAAATGAAATAGCGTTCAAAACATTAACCACACTAACGTGAAGGATTTTTATGAAGGAAAATAGTTATTTTGAAACTAATTTTCAAGTTTATTGCATCAATAATAGGTAAATGTAATTATAGCGACAATAAAAGGCGAAAAAGAAATAAAAAAAGAATATTAAAATAAACAGAAAAAAGCTGATCAACAACTAATACGTAATTATCTTTAAAACAACTAATACGTTTGTTGCTTTAACACTGTAAATTGCCATTTATTTAAGATATATAATGAAATTGTTTTATTATTCATTTTCATTGTCAAGTTTGTCAATTATGTTTTTTATAAAGGAAATAATGAGATTTTAAATTATATATCATTGCATACCGAATGAAGAATCATTTTATCAGAGACTGAATTTTAATAAAGCCATGTAATCAAATCTTCTAAAATTTCAAACTGGATATTTAATTATGAGATCACGTTAAAAAAAAAAGCTAACTTAATTCAATATATTGTTGTTGCTTTTTTTAGATTTATAAAACCTCTTTGCAACATAATATAAAAGTAATATTATATTGATATCCTTTGCAATACAAGATTATTAAATGACAAATATATACTTCTATATATACGTCATCGTTGATTAAGTTCCAAAAATAAGATTTTTATACTGTGGTCAAAATGTCAGCAATTTAAGTTCATCATTATCAAACCAAAACAGAAGTAATATTTAATTAATAATTTTTATTAATCAGTCATTCGACTAAAGATTATCCAATAGTGAATAATATTAAAACAGGCAAAACTCTCTATACGTATTGCCACTCAGGGCAAGCCAGAGTAATCAGCGGATGCCAGAAGGCTTGTGCATAAAATCCCCATCTAGTGCCTACTCATCCAATATCCCCAGACTAGTTTTTGGCTTGTGGCCTTTGTCAGTGAGGAGCCTTGAATCTGAGAGCACTGCACCTAGATCTTAGAATCTAATACAACCTTCCACCAGCCACCTTTTATCTCTACTTAACTACGAAACTATGTTGAAAACACTATAATATTTTCAATCCAAGCTCATCAGCTTATACAACTTGGAGCTCATACATCGTTTTCACATGTTTTTGGGCATATGTTTATAATTACATCCCACCACAAGGTGTGATAAAAGAATAGAAACCAACCCCTATCTTTCATGATAGTGGTGTAGTGACAATTAAATTACAGAAATAGTATTAATTATTAGAAGCAGTGTTTACTTTATGAATATAGTCAAGTTTTTTTTTTTTAATTTATTTTATCGTTTTTCCAGAGTTAAAATGTTTATGTATTATTATGTTTACTTACAATTTTTTTTTTGGCTGATTATAAATATAACAAATATTACTAATAAAAATTTAAAATTTTCATTATAAAGTTAATAAAACATTAGAACGTGAAAATTTAGAATATTGCAGGCAAATATGTTAGTCTGTAAATACATTATTGATTCTAACTTCAGAGAGTGAATTTATTTCTTACATATGTTAGTCACTTGCTCTTTGTATTATTAAACCTACTAATTAAAAAAAGTTAATATATTTAAAAGTTATGATAAAAAGCAGTATTAATTAAAAAAAAGGTTTAAAAGGTTGCAAGTTGGGGTCGTTATTTTCATGGCATTCCATTCTAAATGTATTGCACAGTTCTTCAAAGATTTATGAAAAATAAATAAAAAGAAAGTATCATTTGTGCAGCAAAGTATTGATTTTTTCATATATATCACAAAAAGTAATGCAAAGTGCTAAGAATATCTATGCTATTTTTGCAAGTAAGGCGAGCAGGAACTATTTGCATAAAACACAGTTTATAATTTATTTATAGGGGATGGAAATTATATAAGATATTAAAATTATCTAAAAACATAACTACTTTTCATGGGAAAAAATCATGTTTGAGGATGACATCAATATTTTACTATCAATAAAATTAGTTAAATAGACTTAATAATGTAGGATTATATGATCTGGAAGAGATGAACGTGTGAAACATTATGCTCATTTATTTTCAAAATAATATTTTACTGAATAAGTTATATGAATTGAAGCATTATCATCTTAGAAGGTGACAGTGTTGTCTTGTCTGGATATAATTTTTGCATCGTAGTATAAATATAATTTTATTAGAAAATTAAACTAATCACCAACTGTGATATATAACTGTAAAATAATGATTCAACAATCTAATGAATGGTGTTACATAATCATATTTTATTATTGGAAAAAAGTGATACTTTTTTTCTTTTCTGAATTCACCAGCATGAGTTCTTTCAATTATTACAAATGTATAAATAGTGATTCAACTAATATGTGTGTTATACTTTTGTTGTTCATATTTTACTCTCATGGGACCATTCTTCTTCTATATCAGTATTATGTGTGGAAAAAATAGTGACTTCAAAATGGAATGTCAGCTATATATATATATATTGAAACGGGACATCAGTTTTCACAAAAAAAAGAGGAAGTGCATCTTACTACATTCAGACTTGGGGTCTTTGGGTAAGATTCTGGAGATGATGCAATGAAATTCTAAGTCCATATGTAGTAACACTCCCTCTTTCTTGTGAAAACCGGCATTCTGTTACAAAGGGCTATGATATTGTATGATAATAGTAGAATGTCTATAAGTAAGATGGCCTATACAATAATTTCATTTTTTTTTCTATGATTTTGTGTTTTGATTAAAATGTTTTTTTAACCATTATCAAAAGTAATATGGCAATATCAGTGTTATCATGACATCATTTTAATTTTATGAGATTCTTTACTTACATAAACAATTATCTATGTTTCTCAATGATCTTTTCTTTTCCAGAAACTATCGGGCATTTACAGTAAACAACATTTTCTCTTGAATAATATGTATAATCTATTTGCTATGGTGGAGTGATACAGTGGCAAATGGTGGAGCTCAAAATTCATGGATTATGAATCTGTCACTTTTAGTGCCCAATATTGTTATAAATTATTGAGCATTTATTTTAATAACTACATCAGTTGCTATCTACCAACATTAATAAATTTAGACATAAATATTAAATAATTCAACTATTTTGGATGCTAGTATTGTAGAAGACTTGAAACTAAACTCTAACAGATTTTGTATTTTTATACAGTTATGAAAAAAGCAACAATATATGGAATATTGTCTTTTTGTGTTTTTTTTCTGACAAATAATAATTGTGTCAAGCATTGGTGACATAGTGGTTAGCATAGCTGCCTTCCAAGCAGCTGGCCCAGGTTCGCTTCCCAGTCAACACATTTGGCATATGAAATAATAATAATAATATGATTTGTATGACAATTTACATTTTGTGTATTATAAAAATAAATGTATTAAAATGATGATAACTAATTGATATGCAGAAATAAAAATATATTTATGATTATGTAAAATTTATTTTATTGCTAGAACATCAAATATGTTAGAAATTTATTGAGATACAAATAATAGAACTTTTTAGATTGCATTAGTCACATAATATGGGCTCTTTCACACACAGAAATATGTTTCACACTTCATAATTAATTATTGTGCACTGTCATATCTTACAATAGTCAGCTACTAATAAGTTGTTTTATATTTTAAACAAATGTTAATTGAAAATCTAGATTATAACATTGTTTTAATATACAAATTAAAAAGCGTATGAAACACTTGAACGAGAAGCTATAAAGATTTGAAAATTATTATAAGCTAAGCACTTTCGAGGCCCTTTGCCTCATATTCATAGTGCTATGAATATGAGGCAAAGGGCCTTGAAAGCACTTAGCTTAAAATAATTTTTGAATCTTTATAGCTTCTCGTTCAAGTGTTTCATACGCTTTTTAATTTGTATATTAAATTATCGAGGGAGAAGTTTAAAATCCTTAATATTTTACAAACATTGTTTTAGCAAAATCATTATGTTGATTTAAATGGAAATTTAATTTAAAAAGATCCTACAGATCTTTGCACTATAAGTTAAAATAATTGTATATTAGTAAAAAGAATCACATAGTTTTTATAGAACATGGGAGCTTCCATGAGACATTTCTTAAAACCTATTAAGCAGATTCTTATATCCAATTTAAAGTATTTTTTAATGATGCTCAATTGAAAAGAATTTCTCAAGTTGAGTTCATGACATCATATTTAAATTTGCTTGTTGCTTAGTGTGGTTTAATGCTGTAGTAGCATGATTGATTTTGGAATTCTATTTCTATAAATTGCATCTCAGTTATGTCACTTCTGATTCTCTAATTTCTTCTAAGCAATAAACCATTTGATTGCTCTATTTATTAATTTGTTCATATATATATATATGATCACTAGATGGAGCTTTACCAATAGCTCCTAACAAGTGTTTGTGTACATAAATGCCAAGAGAGATATTGAATTCTATGTCTCTCGGCATTTATGTAAACAAAAGCTTGTTAGGAGCTATTGGTAAAGCTCCATCTAGTGATCATAAAATGCAAGCTAAGAGCAAGTTATGAAATTTATAACTTGTTTTGCTTATCATATATATATAAATTATATATGGATGTAAAAACAAAAGCAAAGAAACTTCTTTAGTTAGTTCATTTTATAAGGCAACATGTTTTTTTTTCACAACCAATTACAAAATTTGAAAAATATGAATTATCGGACTTTACTAACCTTCTTGATCTCCCTGTTATTATGAAATGTTTCTTGTTTATTTTTAAAAAAACATGGTTGTTTCATAATTTTAAAATGCTGTATTAACAATATTGTAAGTGATCGTGATCTTTTTTTTTAATAATAATACAAATCTATAATGTTTTTAAGGAACATTTTATTTAAAAAAAACCTGAAAAGATCAGTATGTTACAGATAATTGGCTTAGATGTAAGGCATACTGCTATTGTTTAACAGAGAAATAAACACCCTCTAGGCATTTATTTCTTCAGTTTTTATTTTCATGCAAACATTTTTATATAAACAAAATATGTTTTTTTGCTTGTTTATAAAATATTTTTGATTATTTTGACACAGTAATTGGTTGATTACTATTTAAAACAAAAAAGAATACACTTTCAATTTATTCTTTTATTTTTAAAAATAGAAATAAATAATCTTCATTATAATATAAACATGTAGTGTCAGAAACAACAAAATATTTTTTAAATATTGTGGACTATTATAAAAATATCAGATATTAAAGCAGAGTTTGATATATTTAGCAAAATTTATTTTTCGTTGATCACATTAAAAAAAAACTTAAAATAAAAAAAAAACATTTTGTTTATTTTCTGAAAGAGACTTTACATTAACTTGTTTGATGAGATGTGGTGTACATTGTTTGATTTTTTTTTAAATACAAAGAACTTTATTAAGGCTTGTGGTGACAACAGTGAAATATAATAGGATTAACATAGGGTTTGATCATATGGTCAAGATGTAGTAACAGTCTGGAGAGCATTCTCTTTCTAAGGTTAGCAGCCAGTGGGTAATATAATGACTCCATGTTGCTGCATGACTGTCAGAAGAATCCAGGGCCTTGTCTCTCTGTTTCATTCTCCTGATAATATTTAGAAATAAATTAGTAGGATTTTCTATTGATTGATCAAATGTTAGTTTACATCTCATCAACCAAATACTATAAAAAGAAATGTTGTATGCCTTATTGAGGGAAAGAAGCCGCTCCCTATACTTTCTTCATAGGTATACATCTGGTGACCATTGGCTTTAGAAATGAATGTGATAAAGTTTCTGAGATTTTGCAGTCTTTCACATTGAAATAAGTCATGAATTGGGGTCTCTTCACCTTTAAGGTAAAGCTGATAGTTGGGGTCTATGTTAGAGTATCTTCTTTTATAAGCAAAAAAGTATTTAGGAGGGATGGCTTTTATGTTTAATTTGATAATAAAATCAAGAAACTTGGGTTCAAGATTTCTGTGTCAGAATTTGGTGATTTTTTATTTATGATTTGCAGAATAGTAATCAAGGCTGCTACGTTTTGATTTAATTGTTTGTAGGTCTCCCAATAGGAGATCTTTTGCATAAAAGTGTGATCTGAAATTTGAATGTGGTAGCCAATTTGTGATATTAATAATTTGGAAGTCAGTTTTTAAATATTTAAAAATGTCAAATGTTATTTTATAGAATATTCTTCATTTATAAAATTAATCTAAAAAGAAATCATGTTCAACTTATTGAGTTTTAGTATAAAATGAAAAAATAGTCATGAATGTTGAGCATTTTCAAAAACTCTCACCAGGTGACACAAAAGAAAAGTGAATTTTTAATTAGCTAAATGACTCTTATGAGTTTTTCTCTCTTATTTTATTCTTCAACTGTGAATATATAGTCATTTACTCAACAATATTGTATAGTGAATAGAGTAGTTATGAAGATAGAAACAAATCTTAAATGGTTAGTAAATTTTCAGCTGCCCTAAAAAAACAATTATAACAAAGTGTCATGAAAGACATTATTCATTGTAATCATTAAATTCATTATACAAAAATTATTAATAGAAATGTTCTTAATAAGAATAAATAAATATACAAATTTTATTTCCAATATTTTATCCATCTCATTAAACTTATATTTAAGATGAAAAATATCAATGTTACATCAGTTATTTAAAAAAATTATAATCATAACAAATGACATTGTTTTAGATATAGAATATTTTTTGTACATTATTTATATATATATACGTTAGCAAGTTTTTTTTTTCTTTTATAAGTGCATCTTTTACTTTAGCTTAATCATAACCATTCATCAGTTCAGAAGTCAAACCAACCTCTCACACAATAAATACATTTGACACATACCCCTTTTTAAAGTAATCTATATAACACATGCTACAGTTTAATTTCATATGACATTATTTTTTCTAGAGATATTTAACTTCATATATCCATATTACTTCAAATATAAGATGAACTTTTTTTCCAAAATTTGGACACTTAACTTAGGGATGCATCTTAAATTTGAAACAAAAATGTTTAATATCTTATTTCTGTGGAAATTGGCTTTACCCTATGCATGTACATAGTATTACAGTTGTTATCTATGCAGAATAGCATGTTAATTCTTTTTAATCAATATTTAGGACTAATTTCATAAAAGGTTATAACTTTCTTTCAAACCTCTAATTTTAATGTTATTTTTCTGATTTTATCATTACTTTTTCAAAAACCTCTACCAAATAACCTTTAGAATATTTTTACAACTAACAAATCAATATAACAATGACATAAGAGTCTCCCTTCCAAGGCAGTGATTGGTTGGTTGTTGTTCTGTATACAAGAGTGACTGTCAAAATTTGACAGATCTGATAGCTTCCTTTTGATTTTTAAAGTTAAAACATATGTTTTAGAATCTTTTAACATTATCTTTATGATTTTGACAATTCCAACATTTTTTTTTTAATTTTTCAAGTGAAAATGAATGTTTAGGATCATTTAAAGTTACTTTGCTGATTTTATCATTATTACATGAAGATTATTTATCTATAGTAATATTTTATATATATAGTAAATTGTTACATTTTTATTTACACTGTCAAATTCACTCCACTCATTTTTTAATTAATATTTTTGTAATTATGAATAAATGACTCAGAACATTTTGTGTCAGTAGATATGAAAATTCTACGTCCTCATATATACAAATTCAGAATATTACATGAAACTTTTACTTTAAAAAAAAAAAAAAAGGGGGGGAGATGAAAAGAAATTGATTTTCTGTATTATAATTTATACTTTTATTCCTCTTAAATGTAGATTATCATATTTTCTGAATAAGAATAGTTTGTTTATATTTTATAGATTTATTTCATGTGGACAAATTATTGACATTAAACTAAGTATTTATCACAGAATTATGTAATGGCCATAAGAACTTGTCGCCACTATCATAAAATCTTATAAGGTGAAACAGCTGTATAATCGTAGAGGAGATTGATGGTCACTGCTATTTTTAAAGTGTTTTCATTAATTTAAGTTCTACCTCTAAATTTCAGAATCCAAGGGTGTGTCAGTAATAATAAATAAATTGTGATTTATTATTATGATGCATTAGCATATAGTCAAAGTACCTTATTGCCTAATAATTTTAGCCTATAGATAAGTCTTCATGTCAATAAAATACAGATAAAATGGGTCAAATGATTATTCCCCTTTAATACGAAATATAAAAAGTAAAAGGAGCTGCAGTATTATTATTTTTCAAAAATATATGTGATGATGAGGAGTTAGCAGAATCTTTAACCAATTCTAAAACTAAAAGTCACAACCAGTCAATATATGAGAGTAGCAGTATATGCAAATAAAAACAGTTGTTGGCAATGTTGAAGCATCTAAATTGGTAGACTTGAGTTGAAATCCACACAATTGCATTCTACTATTACTCTAAACCTATGGGGGCAAAGTTTATAATGCAACTATAAAAATTTAAAATATTAATATATGAATGTTATTGAGCAATTTGAACATTTATTAATGATTAAGTGTTATTGTCTGATCGTGGTATTTTTTTACTACCGTAATTACTAAACCTGTTTTCACGCAGAAAATTTAGCGTAGATATTGTGTAAAATGTAAATATTGTGTTGTAAAAAAATATAATGCATACCCTAGCTGAAAATAGATAGAAAACATTCAAATCATACTTCTTAACGTTTAGATATTTCAGCAACGCTCTCAATAAAGTCTGAACTTCAAACGTCTAATCGTAATTTGGTATTCTGCCGACTCAAACACCACCACCCCCGCCCCAAATTGGAGAAAAGGCATTCTGCCGTCGCAAACACGAGCAGCAGGTCTAATACATAAGTACTGGGGAAAACTCACTAAGTTAAATATTTATGTATATATTTTTTTTAATTAAGCAAAAAAATTAATAGAAATATTTGAATTAGATGCATTAAAAATTGCTAATTATTAACAATACAAATCAGTTAATTAGGAATCGCACATTTGAATAAAAAGAAAACCTTTCACTTAAAATGTAAATTTTCATTGCATTGTTAAAACTCTATTAAATAATTGACCATTTAAACAGAAAGCAATTCTCACAATAGACGTTGATTTAAGAGCATCGCCAAACAACAGAACAGCTATAATTGCATAATTTATAAAACCAGATAAACACAGAATAAAAAACTAAAAGAAAAGACAAACAGTCTTAAAGCTTTTTATGTAAAGTAAATCAATAAATCAATGGCAGATTTGTTTAATGAAGCTAACTTTCTCCATCTTAATTATTTATTATTTTTAAAAAAGTGTATGAAGGTAATAAAAAAATATATATTACTGGAATTGCATAAGCATTGATATCATGATTTAAGAATATCGAGCTTAGCAAATATTGGTGTCACAAAAATAATTCTCTATGTTTACGATCAGACATAAAAACATTTTCTACTAATAAAATGCTAAATTTTCCTCTATTATGATAACATAAAAGCGAAAAACATTTCGTCAAATGACATCTACCATACGTTTAAGTGATTACCACATGTATTTAAAGCTATATTCTCAAATCAGATTCTGAATTTGGTCTTTATCAATGACCCTTGGGATTCAAAACTGGAAGTAATGCAGTAACTCCATGTAATCTACCAAGCTAAAAGTCAAAAATTCCAATCAGATTAAACTTTTAACGATACTTAAGTGACTTCAGTAAATATGTGCCTTGGTTTTTTTAATTTTTTCATTAACCTGTTCATAGTTTGACACAGATTTGAAATCTAGGCTGATTTGAATTTTTAGGGTTTTTTCCGGTTCAATAAAATAGAATTAAAAATTATTGTTGTTACCCAAGTCTTCATCACTAAAGACAAGGTCTAATAATGAGGATTTAAAAGTATATGGTAGACATTAATTTTTCAAGTTTACAGTAGGTGACACTAGAATAGAGCATGGGTATAATTTTAATCATTCCAAATATTATATAATAATTTACTATTCTTTAGTGATGCTAATCTGATATATTTTCATTTGTTTTAAATATTCTAAATTGCATTAATCAAATTATTCATTATCTTTTACCAGCAGCATTGTCAGATCTAGATTTGAAATGATGTAGGTAGTTCTCAATGCCAGACTTGATGAGATGTTAAGCTATATAAAGCCCCGAGACCCCTACTATTTTTAATTACACCAGTTAATCCCACAAAAACATTAATATATATATATATCTTTTAAATATATTGGTAAGGGAAAATATTGTCATGACCCAAGTTAATAAAAGGTGGAAATTAACATGGCAAGATGATTATTTTATTTAATTTAAATAGGCTACAGCAAATTAGAAAAAATAAAATAAAAGTCTGACATAATATACCCAAAAGAATATTAATAAAATTAAAATATTTCTGTGGAAAAAATGTTTAAGTATATTAAAATACAATTACATTTGTGAAAAAAATGGGAATTTTTTGAGAATCCTGAAAATTGTGGGGCCCTAAGTTGTAGCTCATTTAGCTTATACCTAAATCTGGCACTTGTGGTGCTATTATTTCAGTTTCATTATAACTTTTCATAGTAGGCCCACACTTACATATTCATAAGAATTTGACAATCATTTGTTTGTTGATTATGTACAATATTTACTTTTAGTCAATTCAACGAAGTTAACAATCTTGCCTTCTAAGTGAAAAGTTTTTATATAGATAATAACAAATAATAAAGTATTTAAATAGTCTAGTAGAAAAAAAAATACTCCAGATTTCTTTTATGGAAAAAAATAATACTAGCCTAATCAAGAGAGGATTTATTGTTTTTCTAGTTTTTTTTCCTCTAGCTGTTTATTTATCTAATGACAGATGGATGTATACATAGGTTAGCTGTAGATTTGATGTCTAAAAAATGTAATTCAAATTTGAATATATATATATTTGGTTTTAAAATACCTTTTCATAGTGGCTTAACTCAGCTCACATTCTTGGAGTATTTCATTAGGTATGAAAAGAGTATAGAAGTTAAATAATTATATAAATATTTAGTAAAAATATAAATATTTAAGTACACTTTGTAAAAGACATGTATTTTTCTCATTGCTAGCATAACTAGAAAAGACACTTTCAAGTAGTCTTGCATAAGAACTCCCAAAACATCTACCAAACAGTGACATTGTTACTCTTGTAGTGCTTTCAGTTTAGAATAATGACATCTTCAGATATTTTTTAAAATGTCATCAATCAAATGCATAATTAGCAAAATAGCATTACAGATAGTAAGATGAAGGTGAAAAAAAAAACATCAACTTCATCAAAAAAATGTGATATCACACATCCAGAAAACTGTTAATATTAAGCAACACAATATTAAATTCATCTTATCAATATTTTGATACAGAATAGTAAATTATAAAATTTTAGTTGACCCAGATTTCATTAATAACATTGATAATGTTTTCATTCTTCAATATAAAAAATCTCTTTAGATATGCTATATCATATGATATTTTTCTAGATACTTAAAAATATCAAATTAATACAAATTAATTACTTTATCATCTACTACTTAAAATATTGCAACTAATTATGGCTATAATTATGACATACATTTCATGAGACTAATTATAAGTTTATTCATCATATGCATTTTATTATATTGTTAATTATAAATATATTTTTAGCAAAAAGATGCAAATTCATACTCAAACATTTTCAATGATAAATTAAGTCATCAACTACAAAAATTGGCTATGCATTAAAAATTAAATATTTATTTCAAATTAACTCTTTTGTGGCTTGCTTTGAGTAAACTTGCACACAGTTTTAACTTGCTGTAATTCTGGCAGTTTTTATGTTATTGTAGCATATTTAGGTTTATTTTAAAGCTTAAAAAGTACCATAAGATGCTGTCCACTCTTGAATTATTTTGCAAGTAAAAAAATCAATAATATAGGCATTCAAAGCTACAACAAAGACAGAAGCCCAACTTTTCTAAATGCTGATTGTTTGATTCACATTTTTGACAATGGAAAAATGTCTGTCATTAATTTTCACCGCTCCAACTTCTGTTTTGACTTTCAAAATGAAAATTAATGTTTAGAATGTTTTTTTTTTATTATTTTTCTTATATATTAAGAATTATTTTCATAAAATATACTGAAAATATAGTTATTTTAGAAAAATAGTTAAGATTTTAATAAAAATTATTTACTTTTGCACAAACATAAATTTAGAAAGAAAATCATTGACATAAGCAACATTTTTAATAGGTTATGAATGTTTTTTTTAAATTTGCCACTATAAAATATTTTTATAACTATAAACAAAAATTTATTTTTGAAAAAACTTTCATTCACTTTCATATTCTGACAAATTATCAATTTTCTTTTTACAAATAAAACTAAAATGAATATAATATTAACCTTTGTGTTGCCCAATATTCTGTTTGGCTGACCAAGTTAAAACTCTAAACTTTTGGTTGGTCAATTACAGAATCAGCAGTAAAAATATATTCATCTTTTAATATTATATTCATTTTAGTTTCATTTGTAAAAAGCTAATTAATAATTTATCAGAATATGAAAGTAAATGGAAGTTTTTTCAAAAATAAATTTCTATTTATAATTACAAAAATATTTTATAGTGATGAATTTAAAAAGAACATTCGTAACCTATTAAAAAATGTGCTTGCAGCAATGTTTTTTTTTTCTCAATTTATGTTTGTGTAAAAGTAAATATTTTTTATTAAAATATTAACCATTTTTCTAAAATAACTACATTTTCAGTATATTTTATGAAAATAATTAATATGTAAGAAAAATAATAATAAAGAACATTCTAAGACATTAATTTTCATTTTCAATATCAAAACAGAAATTGGAGTGGTGAAAATTATTGACAGACATTTTCCCATTATCAGAAATGTGAACCAACCAATCAGCATCTAGAAAGTTTGGGCTTCTGTCTTTGTTGTAACTTTGAATGCCTATATTATTGATTTTTTACTTGTAAAATAATTCAAGAGAAGGCAGCATCTAAAGGTACTTTTTAAGCTTTAAAATAAGCATAAATGTGCTACAATAATGTAAAAACTGCTGGAATTACAACAAGTTAAAACCATGTGTGAGTTTACTCGAAGCAAGTCACAAAAGAGTTAAAAGATTAATATATTTTTACTGCTGATTCTGTAATTGACCAATCAAAAGTTAAGAGTTTTAACTCGCTCAGCCAAACAGAATATTGAGTAACACAAAAGTTAAATATAAATCAAAATATTATTTCAATAAAACATTAATATTATTAAATATTAAAAGTATCATAAAAATATTGAGATAATTATTAGAATAATGTAGTTTGCAAGAAACAAGTCCCCCATCACACTTGTACAATAAAAGTGTGATTATGATCAAAACATTCTATAATTTCACTAGATTAATTCACATCTGCATTAAGAGAAGAAGTTCATTTTATCACTGTATTCAAGAGCTATCTAGTACAAGCATGAGTAAACACCATTGAACAATAGATAATGGTGGAAACCATATCACCATCTAATGTCAAAATGATTACCCATGTTTACAACAGATAGCTTATGGAATAAAGCCATACAGTGGATTATAATTTCAAGCAGATAATATATGTGAAAATGGAAATCCATGTGCTACTGTTTCCTTTTTTCTAAAGAATCAAATGCATTAGGATTAACATATATCAAGTATTGCTAATGTAACATCTATCTGGTATTGCTAAAGTATACAGTAGTTGACCTAGTGTCAATACTAAATAGCTATAAAGGTAAAAATTGCCTTATATTTCAACCTTTATAATTTTTAAAACACTCACTCATAAGCTTAGATAGTTTGAAAAGAAATAGAAATTGAAGTTATATATGCATGTGCAATATAATGCTTCTAAATGACAGTCAGCAGATAGAAAATAGTCTGGTAATTTCATAGTTGCAATAATCTCATGTTCAATGATTAGTTATGCTTAACCGCTGGCTCTTGAGAATGAAGTACTAATGCTATCATACATATTATTAATATATACTAATGAATCCATGTAGTACTTCATGTGTCATAGCATCATCCGGGAAGTGAACCCGCTACCCAGGACAACAGCTTGTAAAGCAGTTGTCGCTGACATCTCGACCACCGATGCTTGACATCCATGCAATACCTTGTTGTTATATACATATATTATCCGAAGAATAAAATGTAACTGTGGTTATCTTATTAAAATGTATGATGCATGAATAAATATCAGATCTATATAATTAATTATATAAGCAAAAGTGTCTTGGATTAAAAATATTAAAATATTTGTTTGAAACTTTCAATCATCAACTTCAGTGATAATGAACAATAGCCAAATATTAATTTAAGTATTTGGATGATATCACCATTATTTTATCAGCCAGATGTTTATGATAAAGTGCTCGGAAATAAAGTGATTATAGGAAGAAGTACTTTTGTTGATGTAGTATTATATTTTAAGGAAATTTTATTCACCTGATAATGATACCGCTAGCTATTTTATCATTCATTACAGATAGAATAAATGTTTCATAAAAACCTGAACATGTTATTTATGATACATTATTTACTAAAGATAATAGTCAAGCGTTGTTAGCCGAGAGGTCATCGCAGCCACCTTGCAAGCAAGTAGTTGGTTGCAGACGGCCGATGCTATGACATATGAAAAAAAAAATTATTATTATTTAAAAATAAATCAATAATATGCAATGAAGTTATCATTCCACATTTGGTAGTGTTTTAAAGAACCACATGATTGGGAAAAATTATGACCGTGTATCAATTTCAACTTTCTAAGATTATAATCTATTTTTACATTTGGTTTTATTCAAATATAAATTTATTAGCAATCTTTAATTGCAATTTAAAATTCGTATGTTGCAATAAATACATAATTTATTTAATTACAATTTCTTTGGATATTTGTCAATAAGAATGAATTATTTATTTATAGAATTTACTTTTTAGATCGAATCAAAAAATATAATGCTATTTTACTACAAAAAGCTAGCATTCAGTTTAATTTTTCGAAGAATTATTTATATTAACTTAAATGAATTTGCTCCATCCTTTATAAAAAATATTTAAAATTTATAAATATGTATATTACCAACTTTTTCTTAATTCAATTAATCTTATTGTTTAGAAATTCGATTTGTTTTTATTAGCTTTAATACTCATGTATTTTTAGTTTATTTTTTGTGTTTGTTTTAAACTTAAACAAACATAAACAACTGATTTTCTATGCATATAACTTGTTTTTATTGGCTTAACACTCATATATTTTTCGTTTCTTTTGTTTGCTTTAAACAACTCATAAAATTGTCCATAATAGAATAAATAATTTATTTATTGAGTAATTCATTTCTAAAATAAATATATAAATTTATTAGCCATTGATTGATATTCAGAAATTTTTCATCTGTTTTCTCTTACATGTCCACGTGTCTCAAATAGGAGTATATTGTTTGGTTTTTTTTCATCAGCCGGGAAGCGAACCCGCTAACCCGGGACAACTGCTTGTAAAGCAGCTGTCACTGACCTCTCGACCACCAATGCTAGTAGTATGTTGTTTTTGTTTCTAAAATAAAATAAACACAAAAAAGGTAAAATATAATTAAATAATTCAATATGGGAATATGATTAACCTTAGACAATTGCTTTAGCGCGAGTGTAAAACAAAGTATATTTATTCTCTTCTTACGACGCATGCCAAAAATTTATTTATCTAGATACTAAATAAAGATACTATCCACACCCATATATAAAAGATTTTATTGCGAGAATGAATGAGAAATGTACATTATAAATAAATAAAGTTTTAGATATAATAATATGCACGTCTTGGTTTAGAATTTAAAACAATGTCTTTTAATACCACATAGCCGTCAATATATTATAATTCTGCGTCAAATATTTAAATCGAAGATCGCAATCTCTATTTACTTTTAAAAAATAAACTCAACAATCTGAATACTATTTTTATTATTTTTTTACAAACAGTTTTTTTTTCATTCATAATCTTTAAGAATGTATTATTTTAAGTCAAACAGAATTAAAAGTTATTATTTTTTTAAAAAAAAAAAAAACTTATAATAGATAGAGAAATAAAATAAATACTAAAGTTGCCGCTTTCATCAATTCTTTTTACAACATTTTGCTAAGTGATAAATTACTGGTTTATAAATGAAAAGCAATAAAACTAACCTTGATGTATTGAATTCGGAGAAGAATGAACATTAAAGTAATTTTTCATTAGCTACAAAATAAAAGAAAAAAAATAATAGGGGGCACTGAAGTTGATTATATTGATAAAAAAATATTCTGTATTAAAATAAAACTGTTAATATTCTTATAAAATGCAATGTCTCATTAAATAAATGACTTGCAATGGACGATCACTTTCATTACAGTTCTGAACTAAATTGTCATATTTGGTCTTATTGTTAATTTAAAAGCTAAGCAGTTAATGGATTTGAATATAGTTTTAACTCTTTCGTTACTGAGGAAAAAGGAAATGAAAAAATAGCATTGCATATGAATTAAGGTATTACTGTCAAATAATATTCTTAATATATATAACTTTTTTTGTTTTCATATGTCAAAGCGTCGGCCGGGAAGCAAACCCGGGACATCTGTTTGTAAGGCGGCTGTGCTAACCACTCGACCATCAACGCTTTTGTTTGTCGAATACCATTTTTTCTAATTTATAAAACTTTTGCTTTACATTAAACATGCACATATACAAATAATTCTAATAACAGTTAAAGTAATGAAAATTTATAATTCAATCACAAAACAAATCTAAAAGTTATTAATGACTTTTACAAACCATAGAATAATTAGATTAAATGACAAAAACATTTCTTAGAACTATTTTTATGCAAAATGAAATTGAATATTAAATTCAAATTAGTTACATTTCTAAAATATTCTTATGATAATAAAACACGAATTTCCCTAATTATGAAACCTTAAATCATTTTGGTGGAAATAAATTCATTTTAAAAGTTTATTTTACAACTAATATTGAAATAACAAAATATTTATTGAACTAATAAAATAATTATTTCTATTAAGGTTATATATATATATCAGATTATTAATTGAGATTTCTGAATATAGACTTTTTTATATTTTTTTTATATGTCAAAGCGTTGACTGGAAAGTGAAACCGGGCCAGCTGCTTGGAAGGCAGCTATGCTAACCACTAGGCCACCAATGCTTGACTTAGACTTTTTTCTATGTCTCTAAACTGAGAACTAACAAAGGAACATTTATTCAGAAAAATTATTTTAAAATGCATGGAACGTCATGTTTAGCACATTTTCTTATCATGCTATAATAAGGTCTTTGAATATGAAGAAGAATAGCCTCCAAATAAACAATTCCTTTCAAGTACATGATTCATAATGATCTACTTAGCTATCTATCTGCAATTTAGCTGTAATTGGATATCAATAAATTTATTTGTTTATATATTTCTGAAATAACATTGAAGGGTTTTGTTAATAGCACTTTCAAAATGTAATATTACTTAAATCTGTTTCACATTAACATTGCTCCTATATGTATATCATATATATATTAAAAAATATTTAAAGTATAGTTAAATGTACAAATTATATTACACAAAAATGTTTGGATAATTAATAAATAATATGGTAATAAATTGGGGGGAAAAAATGATAGGCCAGACATTCATTGCAGAAAATCTTTATTCAAAAGGAGATTATAAATTATTTTAACAACTTATATACATGTATATTAAAACAAAGATGTTCAAAATTTAGATTGGGCAGATATATAATATATTAGTGGAGAAAAACACTAGGTTCATAATTATATTTATTGTAGGTAGTTGCCCGAATATAAAACACATTCAATTTGCAGGCCAACTAGCACTGCTAAGTTGTAATATTTTCAGTATATTTCAGGTTATCTAATCTGAGGATCTTCACTGATAGTCAGTTCCATCCATGTTATTAGTTGTCTAGTGTGATGAGTAGTATATTATTTTATACTATCATTTATAAATTTTACTCATCATTAAAATAGTTTTCTTTACATTTGGCTCATTGAACAAGGTAATATTACTATTCATAAAACAATACTGCTGCATTAGAATTGTTTATAGGCTTTATCATTAGAATAAATAGTTTTGCAGGTACATCCATATATAATTAATTGTAATAAAAGTTGATGATCAATGTGCCCTGGCCAAAATATTAGTATATGTATATATATTACCTACAATTAAGTATGCATGGATGTATTCAGATAGCATTTCACTTATATATAAATATAAAATGAAAACCAGTTGCTGTTAAAAGCACTGTTATTCATTCTTATATTATTAGTTTTTTTTTTAAATTAAGTGCATCCATTACAAACAGAAACACTACTTAAAAGCAGAGTAAAGAATAAATACCAAACTACCATATTGTGTATTCACTATTTCAGTCATAAAATACTCTTTGGTGAGGTAAATATTTTTTTAAGGATAATGAGATGAGAAAAAAATTTGAATGGAGTGTTTTAATTAATAAATATGGAACTGAAGCTATTATTTTGATGAAAATTTTATTTAACATAAAAAATATGTGGAGGGTTGATTTGGATTACAAATAGTTTTGTAAATGTATTTAAAATTGTATGTATTATTTGTGTTTACACTTAAAAAAATCCTATGTGTTTAGTTGGCTAATATTATTGTTTATTTTGTCTTTTATATATGTGTGTATGTATATTTAATAATTACTGGCTAACTGTGGATAATGAAGAGGGGATCCAAGTCATCTACACTTTCTTTTTTTTATAATGCTTATTAATAATAGTAATATTTTGCTATTATTGTATATTATAATGCACCAATTACTGTTCAAGAATGTATTATAAGATGTTTATATTTCATCTCCATATCAAACAACGTAATATGAAATAAAAAGTCTAGGTAATGGTACTCTCTACTTGATTATTTCATTTTACTATGCAATCATTACTTATAAAATATATAATCTCTTACTTGATTTATAGCTTATGCAAGTCTTTATTTCTGTGGATAAAATGAATAGGTGAATGATCTTAATTATTATTCTGGCTATATATATTATCTATATTTTGTTGCGCTCTATAAAATTACTTAAACATTGAAAGTAATTTTAAATACTAATATAGCCACAATAATAGTCAGGACCACCTACCTACTGTCACTTCTCTGTAAAAATAATTTTCTATCAAATTGCTATGTTATTAATATAAAATATATATACGGCATTTCTTATTAAGTAAAAGATTAAATCATTTTTTTTAAAAACTACAATTTATATGAAACTTTTGTTATACTTTATCAACTAAAAATTATATTCTACGGCAGCATGTAATTTGCTTATACTAAATGTTTTTATATATGGAAATAGAAGAATTTGAACTAAAAAATCCTGAGTTCAAATCCTTCTATTTACACATATAAGAAATATTCAGTATAAGCAAATTACATACTGCATTAGAATTACATATTGCTTGGGAAATAGATTGCATCTTAGTAAATCTTTAGCCCATCCATCTCCTATTAATATGTATGGATATGAAGGGTTATATTGATGTAATGTCTTCATGGGTATGGCTGTAATATTAAATCCAACAAAAGCTGAGAGCATTCCATCATTCATTTTTCAATAAAATGGATGGTTGAACAGTTGGAAGCCTATCTATTAAAGTTTGAGGAGTTGCTATCTTAATATAAACTGAGCCCTGACTGTATATATGTGTGGGAGATTATGATTCTGCCCAATTGATGAGTGCTAGTTCTGTGTGAAATATGTATAATGGAGATCATATATCTTTTTCACTTGTGTATGATCGTGCATATTAGTTGCTTGAAATAAAGAGTAAGATAAATAAACTAAAAATTCCTGAGTTCAAATCCATCTCTTTAAAATTGCTATTGTTTTTCAATAATTACTATATTGTCCATTATAATTATTCTGCAAAATATCATTTAAATGTGTAGGAAGAAGCTTCTCATCTTTTTATAAATATATTAAGATGATATGATAATCTATATTGACTGCAAACAGATATTACAGGAACTAAAGTATTAAGAATTAATAATATAGCATAAATGCTTTTCGAATTTGAAAAAAACATAATTATACTTAATACATAAATTCTATAAAAATTAAGCTAGCATTGCCCAAAAGTAGATAATGGTAAACTCTATTTAAAGAATAAATACAAATTATTTAATAACAAAAAATAATTATTCTTATTGCAAATAGATGTTACAAGTAGAATAAATATTTATAAAAAAAAATCTTAATTTCTATATACATTGTTAAATATTTAATAAGAATATTAAACAATATACACTTGGGTCTCTTTTTACACGGACTTATTTAACACAATTTTGAAGATACGCAATTCGTGTTTCACCGGAAGTCAATTTCCGATAATGCGCTATTACTTTAAATAATAAATTTCACGCACTTACATTATATTGAAAGTAATAGCACATTAGTGGAATTTGACTTTCATCTTAGTAATTTCAATATTTTCAGTGCTTTATAATAGTAAGATTTTATGCAATAATGAAATTAAAATCATGATTTCCACATTTTATGTATACACATATTAAATTTTACAAGATTATAATGTAAATTTGTTCAAACATTGTGCATGTTAATTTTGCATTTTAAATCACATTCTGTTTTTAGTTTTTAAAAAAGAACGTAATCAATTATTATTTTCTTATTAATGATACTAATCATTAATGTGCTCTTAAATTCCAACAAGAGCTAAATGGTTGTATGTCTGAATATCGCGAGCTTCATAAACAATTAATAAAATCATCATCTCAAAGATTAATTACTAATTACGTTGTCACTAGTGTATAAAAAATGTAAATTACTGTACTGTAAATTATGCATAAAAATATATTATTTTGAGTAAAATTAAATATTATAGTTAAAAAAAGTTTGTCTTGTATCAATTTTTTTCAAACTTGAAATTTTTTATTAGTCATATTTTATTTCCTGATTTTTTTTTTGTGCGAATTTTAAAATAATTTTACGTTGGTGCTTTGCTTTTATACGAATTTTGAAAAATCACAGACCGCATCCCCCCCTTTTTCAATGTAAGTTACATCTATTTTTGCATGATTTTGTTTGCACGTGTTTTCTGAGGAACCTATCTATCGCGTAAAACGAGACCCAGGTGTATATTAAATTATAAACAAAGTTTATAAACAGAACAGTAATATTCACTATATATGATATCCATTATACATGATATATATTATGGATTTGGAACAAAGTATAGTAGATTTTGTGACTCCATTGCATAAGCATGTATTAACTTACCTTATATATATATATATATATATATTAATTCTAACATTCTGATAGATAAATAAATTCATAATATCATTTCTGGGAGCTTTCATGTAATAAAAATATAATAGCTAACTAAATAGCTGACATGTCAGTACAATAACAAGTACTTTTCTCAGTCTTTCTTCGCTGAGAAAAGTACTTGTTATTGTACTGAAATGTTAGCTATTTAGCTATTATATTTTTATTACATGGAGTCTCCCAGAAATAATATTATGAATATATATGCATTTAATATCATTTATATATTTAAATCAACTCCAGGTTTAAGTATGTTTAATCATATTAGTATTTATTTTTAAATTTAAATCTAAATTTAACTGAAATTCAATTTAAAGTCAACGTAATATCAATGCTTTTTTAAGTAGATGTATTATTTTGTTTTAATTCCCAATGTTTCGATAAAATAACATTTGTCATCATCAAGGGCAAAACTGTTAGATCTCAAATAGTAATGAGATTGAGTATAAGATAAAGAATGAGATTGAGTGTGAAGTAGTTGAGTATTCAAAAGACAAGGATTAACAAAATGTTTATTTTCCTCAATTTCACATTAATCAGCTTTAAGTTTATATTAGAAGAAAGAGATAAAATAAGTGGTTTTTATAAGGCTGAAACTTTATTTAATTAAATTATTCAGTCTTTTAACCCTTAAACCGCTAATTTTATCATTGGTTGTATCAGATAAAAATCAAATCTTTTAATTGGCCAACTCACAAACTGAAGACAAAGCCTATTGTTAAAACATATTCGCCTATAATATTAAATTCAACTCAGATACATTTATAAAAAGTATATAATTAATTTTTAAGGTTGTGAAGACAACGAAAGTTCTTTCAAAAATAAATTGCTATTTATTTATTCTAAGATAATCAATATCGGCAACATAAAAGTTATAAAGCTCTTTTTAAAATAGAAGATTATTCTTTTTTTTATCTTTTTTATTTTTTATTTAATATTTTATATTTTTTTTTAAAATTTTTTTTTTTTTTTTTTTTTTTTTTGTAATTTTATTTTATTTTCAATAAATATAATTTAATATTAATTTAAATTTTATTGAAAATAAAAAACAAATTTTTTTCATTTTTTTTTTTTTTTTTTTTATTTTTTTTTTTCTTTTTTCTCTCTCACAATACATTTTTTTTTTTAGAAAAGATACCCAAAAACCCAACCACAAAAATTCTTTTTTTTTTTTGTTTTTAAATTTTTTTTTTTTTTTTTTTTTTATTTTTTAAAAAAAAAGGAAAGATGACCTCACCAAACTAATAAAAAAAAAAATCCATACCCATTTATCAAATATTTTTTTATGAAAAAAAAAAGAGTTAGAGGGATTTCAGATGTCGACGAGGAGCCTCGTCAAAAACAGTCTTTTGGTTAATATAAAAAATACTTTATTTATAAAATATTCCTTTATAAACATACACATTTGTTTATTTATTTATTGCATATCTTTTTAAATTTCATTAAACCTTTTTTTAATCTTACATCTTGTTAATAATACATTAAAACTTATAAGTTTATGCTCCTTTCCTCTCTATTAGTATTCTTCATAAATTAACCATGTATTTAATAATCTACATAATTTTAATTCCAAACACATCATATTATTTATTTATTTATTTATTATTAATTTATAATTAAGGTATGCATATTCACTTTTTATTTTTTCATTTTTTAAACATAATACTTAGGCATTTAACAATAATTTTGTATTCAGTGAACAATAATTTATATATATTGTAATGGTAATTAAAGACAAAAAATTATGCCAGGTCATAGGTATCTGTATGTATACAACAATGATAAGGAGGACATGCAGAGATGGATGTAAAAAGAATAAGAAGACAAACACTGATAGAGTGTGGAGGTTTTATTCAGAAAGTAGTTAATCAATTTTAATGTTTAATACATTCACAGTGTCTAAATTCAAGTCCAACTCAAAATAATAATTAAAATTATATAAATATACATAAGAAATATTTGTTCTAAATTGACATAACCATTTCATGATAATATATTTATCTTCCATGAGTGTATATCCACTGAGTATGTATTTGCAGTGTATGCATATTTGATCATACCATCAAATTATCAGTTGGATGCATGGCTACACTCAATCCTCCCTAATGACCATATCACCCTTCTTCCACTCCTCATCCACAACAGAGCAATATTTCAGGAATATAATTTATGTATACAGGGTAATTTAATTTTGTTTCTTATTTCTATGCAACAAATAAGTTTTATTATCTTAACTAAGAAAAAGTAATATTTAATAAATTAATTCACACACACACACGAACACACACACGCACATATATATATATTACAAAATCTAAAAAAAAACAAAAAAATATTTATGGGGAAATAATATGGTTCTCTATTCCAATCCAATATATTGTAATTCCCTTTTTTGAATGATATATGAATAATTACAAATGGTTCAATGCTAAACTAATGGACATTTCATCATCAAGCATAGCAAACAAAATACAATGTATAAAATAGCATAAATGTGCAATGAATAAATCGAATAAAATCAGATTACTTACATAAGCATTAGATTTGAAATTTGGCAAACATGTCACTAATACAAAAACAGACATGTTTTGATAAGTTCTGATAGTGATAACTTGTCAGTATTAATTTAGTTAACTAAGTCAACATTTTTGCATACATAAATAAATAAACCTCAAGGCAATTAATGATAATGATCACATATCTAATTCATGCCTATTCCTCTTTGAGTCTTGAAAATTATGAATACAATTCTTTATTTAATAACTATTTCAATGAGAAAATGTCTATGGAGGAATCTTCTGGCTTCTCTACTGAAAGATTTTCTTTTTGTTAAAGTCTGCTAAAGAAATGCCATATATTTAAATAATTTTAATCAGACATTCTATCTCTTACATAATAAATATCTAAGAAATGAAATAAACCCTATGAACTAAAAAAAAAACATGCTATTCTAAAATAAATATAAATACTACTCAAAAGTTACCAGGAAAAAAGTAATGATAATTATGGCCAAAAGATATGCAGACTTCTCAAGTTGTACATTCATGTGGACATATATTATGCATGAATAAACAGTTTAAGTTCTATTTAAATGCATATAATAACTGTCTTAGAACATAAATATCCCTTTTACAAATTCATTAATATCTATTATATTTGTAATTAAGATGTAATGTGTGAAGCAAATTCATTCTTCATAATTAAAAATACTCTATAAAAATATTACATCTTTTGTTGGTTACTGACTTTAATTCAAAGTTGAGAGCTAACAAATAAACTTTATCTTTTTTTTAAAAAAAATAATAGTAATAAAAATAGTAAGCATATATATAAAATATACTTTTCTATATATAAAAAAAATAATAAATAGTCATTTTTTTTCTTCTTGACAGTTGATTTCTGGAAATAATAATGGTTTCCTTTCAATGTCCACTGTGCATGATACATTAACATGTGATTAATGCATATAATTTGGCATGGAATACTGTTTCTTTGGAGATTGTTAAAATTCTTTAGTAGCTTAATAAATATATTATTCAGTTAAGCAGTTATTTCAGAAAAGACAAATAACTTAAATGTAGTCTACAGTTAATGTCATTAGTATTAAGCTGATAAACATCACATGACCACCACTTCTTAAATGGAGATGAAATGTGGTTTCTGGAGGGTTGCATCAGAACCTAAGATCTAAATGGAATGCTCTCAGATCCAAGGCTCCTCACTGACAAAGGCCCCTAAGATCTAAATGGAATGCTCTCAGATCCAAGGCTCCTCACTGACAAAGGCCATAAGCCAGAAACTAGTCTGGGGATATTGGATGAGTAGGCACTGGATGGGGATTTTATGCACAAGCCTTCTGGAATCCATTGATTCCTTTAGCTTGTTGTGTGTGGCAATATATGTAATGAGTTTTGCCTGTTTTAAAAACAGTTATACACAAGCATAAGAGGTGGTGGTCATGTGATGTTTATTGTGGTTTTTAGCCATAAAATGATCTTATTGGATAAGCATGTTTGGTTAATTGAATATATGTTTACTATTTATGACGTTATTGGCTATTACATTAAATTTTGTTAAGTGTAATTAATTTATGTATTATTTCCGTTTATATTTGATCACATTTTGATTATAGTGTAACAGATTCATTATTATTAAACAATTAAAAATTAAGTTATTTTAATTTATATATGGTTTCAACTCTGCATTAAAATAATTATCATGGCTGTATTGCAATAATTTTACACTTTGAAAATTAGACAGTTTTGGATTTGGTATTTTAAGTGATTAGGGCTTTACATTCCTTTGAAATATTTGTTTTATTTTCACAAGATTAAGATTGATGTTATAAGCCATAAAATCATAATAATAGAGAGCTTATATTTTTATCAATTTAAGTGATGTCAATGCTGGATACCTTTAGTATTAACAATTTTCATGGCTGAAATATTCAATTTTATTTAATAAGTATATTTAATAATGTTCAAGGCTTTATAAATGGGCCTTGGGTGTCATTTGAAATGTATAACTGCAGTTTGTAATTTTATAATTGAATATTTATTAGTCTATGTTCAGAATAGTTAATATTTATCTGTTTAAAGAGATTTATTTACATTCTGTTGTATAAATAATTTTCAATCTTTATGGCCAAGTTGCAATCTTTAGTGTCTATATAAGTATATTAGACTATTAATGAAGGTGGAATTCCACTTTTATTATTAAAAGAAGGTTGCCTTGACAACAGTTTGAAATTGTTGATAGTTATTAACATTGGGATTGTTTAAGTGTTGACTGATTTTTAATGATTAAATTTTATTTGGGTAAGTAAAATATAAATTATTTCTAATATTTTGTATGTAAAAGAATTTAGTTTCTTAGAAGATTATTTTTCCCACTGAGCGTCTTTTATTTTTACTCTTTTTCTCTGCATTTTTTTAAAAAAAGTTTAGTGTATAACTTTTAATACAAAACTTTTAAAATTTTCTTTTATATTTTAAATCCTAACATAATAATTGTAAAAAAAATAATATACACATTTAATAGTGGGTGTGTGATTTAGTGATAACAAAAAAAGAAAACTTCTAAAAATCAATAGCAAGAAGAAAAATATTGTGATAATGAAAGAAATATTTTCTTTTTAAATTCATTTAACAAAAGATTTTAAAAAAAAAATTTAAGCATTTTATTTATTTACTTAGTTCCATTAAAATAAAAAGTAAAAAAAAAATGTTAAAACTAATTAAAGTAAACTTTTCATTTATTTCTGTTTTTATATAATATCTTTTAAGTAAGTATTTTTTTATATAAAAAGTTTCTATTTAAATTTAAACAAATAAGTTAAATGTATATAATGGACATCATTACATGCAAACAACTTTGCATGGCATTTGAGAAACAATTTTGAGATTAATTCTAGATGATAGCGTCTGACTGATAGAATGCACTATGAAAGCCTTTGGAATATTTTTTGTAGTATTTATATCTATAAGTCAATTATGGAAGACTATGAAAATCTATAAATGTAAGTTTGTGGTACTGTGAGTAATAGTAGAAAGAAATAAAAATATTAAAAAAGAAGTTTATTAGTGTTTATATAAAATAACTATTGATGTATTTGCAGTTTATGAAAAATTGTAAAAAACTGTAATAAATTTTTAAATACAATATTAATAATCATTTTAGTATTTGAATTTATTTTATAGTCATGACTTTAAACCAGCTATCATTTTCCTACATATATAATATACCACTTTTTACTGAACCTTTTTTTTTTTTTTTTGCCAAATAAAAGCAGCATTTCAATTATAAATTTTTATACTTGAAATTTTTATTTCCGATTATTTTGTAAATATGTTAAAAGAATGTAGCTGTAGGAAATAGTTGAGTAATTATATATATATGTTAATTATTTATCAAATAATGAATTTAAAATGTTAATACCGAGACAGAATTTTTGCTTTGAATATTATTAGTGATTTTTTTTACATTTTTTAATATTTTTCATGCATTTATTTAACTTAGAAACTCTGTTTATTTCTGCAAAATAAATTTTGGTATTGAGGGTTTGATAATGATAATATTTCTGTAGTGTAATTTTCACTATATCCCTCCACCCAAAGTAGTGACTGGTTTCCGTCCACTTTTAACATCTTTTATGAGGATGTAATCATAAAAAGACAAACAAAGACACATGAAAAAGATGTATGATTCTCAAAATGCACATTTCATGCTGAATCAGCACTCATCAATTGGCCCAGACCACAAACTTTTACATCTTTACCATTGTTCAATATATATAGATAACAAATTACTACAGTTTGTTTGATATGTATTAAACAAGCTGCTCTCATAACCTTGGTGCAAACTACTTAATAAAAGTATATTAATAATATTTATTAATCATTTATTAGACTAGAGATTATTCAATATGAATAATATTCTGTAGTGCAATTTTCACTACATCACCCTCACACAAGATAGAGACTGGATTCTATCCACTTTTAACACTTTGTAGAAGGATATAATCATAAATGGGGGGTTATATAATAGGTGTTATTATATAGATATAAAAACATAAATTATAGGCTTGTGTTAATTTTATATAGATCTGGTAGATGTCACTATGTATGCAAAATAGATTATTTTTGTAGTTAACCAAGTCAAATTGAAAAGGGCAAAAATTTAAAAATTGCTGAAAAAAGGTTTTATATGTTATGATTATATATATTATTTTGTTATTAGATAAAAATATTTTATTCTATATCATATCTAGAATTTATTTTTAATTTGCAAAAGCAACATAAAGGATTTATTCTTTGTATTTTAGATAATCATATGATCAAAGAGATATATAAAAGAAGTATGAAGTTTAATATATTTCTATCAAACATATTTTTTTTCAAATTTTGTACAAGTGCTAGAATTCATTGTAATATGTCAGTGAAATAATTCAGGATAAACAAGTGATTTGTACAATTCAAAGCTATTAGCAGGCTAATTAGAAACATGTTGATTTTGGTTCAGTAAATTTTTGGTGGAATGAAAGATGGTTGATTGTTTAAAAAACTAAAAATGAAAATTATTTACAATTTAAATTCAAATAGAAATAATAAAAAAATCTTATTTTCTCTTAGCTATAAAAGTCACTTTGAATTTTAATTTCTCCTAATTATAAATGAATATTTTTTTAGAAAAACACTTTTTCACAAACAATATAATATTGGATTTTTTTTTTATAAAGCAAACATTATTAATAGCAAATTATATCCAAATATTATAAAATATAAAAAAATAAATTTAAGTTACATAACATTTGACACACAATATATTAAAACATAGCAAAACAATTGATACTTCAAGGCAGATAAAGAAGGATTGAAAATTGAAAAAATAGTTATACAGTAGCCACTTTCTCCACACTATATTGTAACTTAGTGAAAGCCATAATAATTAGTCATAGCAAAAATATGTTAGTGACTATAGTCATTAAAAAACAAAGACTCTAAGATATATAGATGCTAAGTTCAGATCATATCTGTATGATTATGCATGCAAATTATCTTGGATTGAAAACATTATTGTGTTTTCAGTTTTGGTTCATATGTTTGTAATTAAATAAAAAAAGGAAAAGGTCACTTCTAGAGGCATTGTTTTCTGATCCAAGACTCTTCATTGATAAAAGTCATAAGCTAAAAACTGGTCTCAGCATATTGGATGAGTAAATACTAGATAGAAATTTTATGCACAAACCTTTTTGCATCAATTGTTTACTATGGCTTGAATTAGGTAGCAATATTGTATGGATAAAGTTGGTATTGTATTAATTGATTGTATAAGCATCTGAAGTGGTGATCATGGGAAGAAAGTAATATCAGGTGAATATGTAATTTATTTACAATTTATACATTTTATATTAAACTGCATCAAAAGATAAATTAGATTTGAAATTCCTAAAAATATTATACTGCCAAATTTTGTTTATAGTTTTTCAAGAGCATTACATTTGCTATTATCAAATATGATAGAAAACAAGCATGTCACATGGTTCTAAAAATTGAATTAATTTTAATGCATGATTTTCTTTCAATTCTTTATTAATTAAAATTCAAATAATTATGAAAAATATCCCAGAACTAAAAATGAAAAATAATATATATATATAATCAATGTCTGTATTCCAATTATAATAAAATATATATAATTATTCGCAACAATACAATAATTAATACAGTAAAAATATTTTAAAAACAAATATATACCACAATTTAATAGAAGTACTTTCAACTATTTATGTAGTCATTATCAACTAGATTCAAATTGTATTACAAAAAACCGTTACAAATGTAAACAAAAAGAAATATGTCATACATTAATTTTCCCACAATTCATTAATTTTTATATTGGCAGCCTGTCTATTTATCAAATGTTGCTTTTCACTTTTTATTAACTTAGCTTCTTTAATTTTATGTTTATTATTATTTCTTTCAATACACAAAATCTTAACTTTATTAAAATCAAAATCAAAACCATAATTACATGTTACATTATGATCAAAAAATACTGACGGTGATACATCATCATTTCTAACATTCTCTTGTCTTGATTTTTGTACTCGTTTATATAACAACAAATGCTCTTTTGATCTTTAATAAAGTTAAGATTTTGTGTATTGAAAGAAATAATAAACGCAAAATTAAAGAAGCTATGTTAATAAAAAGTGAAATATAAATAGGCAGGGTGCCAATATAAAAATTAATGAATTGTGGGAAAATTAATGTATGACGTATTTCTTTTTGTCTACATTTGTAACGGTTTTTTGTAATACAATTTGAATCTAGTTGATAATGACTACATAGATAGTTGAAAGTACTTCTATTAAATTGTGGTATATATTTGTTTTTAAAATATTTTTACTGTATTATTGTATTGTTTTGAATAATTATATATATACTTTACAATAAATACTTTTATTTATTGTGCACTAAAAAGCCAAAAAATAATTGTTTTCTTCAACCACAATTGGAGTTCTATATTAACATTGAAATAAAAATGTGTAACATCCAGAAATTTAATTATTGTAAAAATTAATGATTGAATTAATTAATTTCTGGTCTACTATAGTTATATTTCAAGATAAATATAAAACCTTAATTGCAGTTGAAGAAAACAACTATTTTTTAATCCACAGTAAACGAATGTTTTTGTTATAAAATATTTTTTTTTATTTTTTATTATTAAATTTTTAATTCTAAAATTGATGATTTCTTCTAAATTGAAAAGTAATAACAAACAATATTTTGCATGGATAACTTCCGAGGGGGAAAAAAATCAATAATTTATCTAAAATTCTTGGATCAAGATTTAGTAAATTTAAAAAACCATATACTGAATTTAAATTTACTATTAAAAAAATAAATTTTCACTATGATAAAAAAATATGATAAAATTTTTTTATTCTAAATTGGAAATTATTAATTCTTTAATAGAAAAAAAAACTTTCTCAATTTAAATTTGTAAAATATAATAAAAATTTATTGGAATTTCAATATAAAAAAATATGACTCTAAATTGATTAATATTTTTTCATATATTTCAATCGATAGTGCACCAATGTATGATTTCTTATTTAATTCATTTTGCCTTAATTCTTTTGTTATATTTAGATATTATCAATTCTCAGTTGCCTTACATAGTTTATTGTTTAAATATTGATTATTTTGTTAGATTGTTAAATTTAATGTCAAAGATTTTTACGAAAATATATCAATTTTTATATATGTGTTTGATTTTATTACATTTTTATTTAAATTATGAACTCTATGTATTTGCTTCAATTAAACACTTTTTTAAAGTTTGAATGAAATTTTCAAATCAAGGTTTAATATATTTATGTATGATAAAACTTGTCCAAATTTGATACAGAAGATATAAATCACTGGAAATGTAATATGATATTAAAATATTTTAGATAAGTTGTCTATCTAGTTTTATAAATCCAGAGCCATGGATGAATGATATTGCTAATATTTTAATATCAAATTTAAAATAAATTGATATCATTAAGTTAGAATAAAATTTTAAAATTGAATTTAATATATTCACATTCAATAAAAGGGGTTGAAATTGTACATTTGATATAAATAACTGGCAATGTAATATGACATTAAAATATTTTAAACAGATTACTTAGATTCTTAAATACAGAGTAGTGGGTGAATGAAATTTCAAATATTTAATATTAAATAAGTTAATATCACTTCAATAAGTTGACAGTTGTGAATGTGAGGGGGTCGTATACATATATTTTGTTTTATTTTTTTAATGACATTTATTTTACTGAGCTTTTAAAAATGAAGTAAACAAATTTTGATTACAAAAAATTTCTTTTTAAAAAAGGAACTTATTTTTTTTTTGACTATAAAAATTGATTTTTAAAAAATGCTTAATAAAACTATATTGTAAACAAACTTGGGTGCTTGTCTTATAGCTAAAGATGCTGTTGGATGGCACCATTTTCATGCTAAAACTATAAAATATGAACATTCATGGGCCGTTGATTTTAATAATTTTTCTGTGCTTTTTTGTAATGCGAAAATAAAAACAAAACAAAATCATCTTTTTTAAATATTATTTTTTATTAACATATACAATTTAAATGATAATAATAAATGTAAAATAAAATCAACAAATTACAATTTGGTTTGTGTTTTTTATATCGTATACTTTTTATATTGTGTTATGCCTTTTTTTTTTATCAATTTTCTATCGGATATTTTTTTACTTGTGTTACGACTTTTTTTGTTGTTGTTTATCTAAAAAATAATAATCATAATAAAATTAAAAGTTGTTACAGTTAGATTTAGGGTTAGATTTAGGGTTAGTTTTAGGGTTAGGTTTAGGATTAAGTTTAGGGTTAGTTTTAGGGTTAGTTTTAGAGTTAGGTTTAGGGTTAGGTTTAGGGTTAGTTTTAGGGTTAGTTTAGGGTTAGGTTTAGGGTTAGTTTTAGGGTTAGGGTTAGGGTTCTGTTGTTTGTAATGCTAAAATAAAAAAATTCAAAATCGTAACTGTACTCGGACAAAAGAAAGAAACTCAAACTTTTTTAAACAACAACAAACACATACAAATGTCTTTTTTACTTATTAAACATGTTTATAATATTTGCTTTTTATGAAATTTACAAAAAAACCTGTATATTTGGACTTTTCTTACTGGATATTTTTTTTCGTACTGCTCTTTTTTACTTCAAAAATATACAGACGGTAGAATCTTCTTTGCCTCATAGAATGTTACAAACAGTACGTTATTTGACACGTTACCTAATTGCAACTCAATAAAAACATAGATATTTAACATTTTCCCAAATAAAAGTTCAATACAGTACGTTGTAAAAAGTCTTATAATTATTGTTTTAAAAAATCTGAACATTTCAATACTTCAAAATAAATAAAAATCCAATGAAAACAACATTTCAATACAATTCAAATACAAACTCTCTCATCAAGCTGTAATTATTTTATAAATTGTGTGAATTCGGAAAATGTATTGGCTGCTATGCGACATACATGCTTTACTGCGATGCAACATAGCAGTCTTCATTCTATAGCACAATAAAAAAGTTGTATTATAGAAAACGTGTGTCCACACGTGTCAACCGCAGAACAGCATTTTTATGTGTTTGGGTGCAAAAATCATGCTATAGAGCGGCATCTTTAGCTAAAAGATGAGTACCCAAACTTGATTTAATACTTATGATCTTACTTTTAATCTTAAAATTATTTTAACAATTATATAAAAGTGAAATAAAAACAAATTACAATCTTAATGCTAAAAAGTAAATAATAATAAATATAAAAAATCTTTTATAATAAATACTTTTATTTATTTACTTTGTACAAAATTTTTTTTTCTTCAACTACAATTTGGGGTTTTGATTTTGAATTTGAAATAAAAGCATGGGGGAGGAGAATTTCTAAAAAAATTAATTAATTCAATTCTTATCTTTTATAACAAAGGATTGACAATATTTTCTGGACTTCCCACACTTATTTCAAGTTAAATATAAAAACCCCAATTACGGTTGAAGAAACAATCATTTTGTACATTTTTAGTACAAAGTAAATAAATAAAAGCATTTATTAACTTAAACACCATGGATATGAAGTATACTTGTATTTAAATATTACAAGGTTTTGTACATGAGAGATCAGAATGACTTAAGGTCAACATGAGCATGGCAATAATATTGGCATCATCAAGCAATTTTGGTGTTCCATCATCATATTCTCAATGGTATGGAAAACTGAAAAGTTGAATGGTGGAGTAGATTGAAGCCTGTCCATTAAACTTTGAAAATTTGCTATCATAATATAAACCAAGTACTGGTTATATATATATATATATGGAGATGATGATCAGGACCAAGAGATGAGTACTAGTTTGACATGAAATATTATATTGGAGATTATTTATCTTTTTCACATTTTTTGTCGTCAGTGTGTGTAGGTTATATGAGATAGATTGGGTAGCTGAAAGAAGCTTGAATGTCTGGATTCAAATCCCCTATAATTACATGTAACCTTTAAAGATATAAAGAATATCTGTATTTAAATAATATAAAAACATTTATTACAAAATATTTTTATATTTATTATTTAATGTTTTGTTAAGTTTTGAAACATTTGACACATATTTTAAATGCTTATTTTTTAAATGTGTAACACATATATCTTGAAAATTACATACTTATTTCTATAATTTGTAAAAGAATTTTTTTTGGTCAGGCATTGGTGGCCTAATGATTAGTAAATCTGCATTCCAAGCAGCTGGCTCAGGTTCACTTCCCAGTCAATGCATTTGACATATGAAAAAAAATGATTTTTTTTTTTGTAATTTTCAACTAAAAGTAATATATTTTCAGGGCATCAATATAGTTTTGTTGCATATAGAGAACATTTGATGTATTTTATAGTCCAGTGGACAATTTAATATAAGGGTAATAAATGTTTTTATATAAGAATTTGACTATATAAGATAATTATACTTCTACATTTTTAAAATATGTTTGCTTATTGACTTGAAAATTATTTAAAAGATAAAAAGCATACAACAATCATTTCAGCTCTTAGTGTTTTCCTGAAGATTTGTGATGATGGTGTTTTAGTTGTATTTGTTGTTTGAATAATTTCCATAATCTAATATGAGTATTGAATGTCTTTAGAAAAATTTAACTTTATTTAAATGTTCCAAATATATTTAACTGTTAGTAATAGCACATCAAACAGATTAGTATATACACAATGTTTCAAGAGGTATTATTCTCCCACTTCTTCAGGTGTTTTTGGCATGACCAGTGATAGTACTAGCATGGGAATCAAACCTGAATCCTTAGATTGTTGAGTATTGAATTTTAAGGTAACACTCTAACCAACTGGGTATTGAATTTTAAAGTACTGCTCTAAACAACTGAGCAGGTGATTAGAGTGTTAACTTAAAAAATTCAATACTCAAAAATCTAAGGATCCCAATTCAATTCCCATACTAGTACTGTCATTAGTCAGGCCAGCAACACCTGAAGAAGAGGGGAGTATAATACCTCTTAAAACATGCATATACTAACCTGTTTGTTGCCCTATTACTAACAGTTAAATGTATTTGGAATATTTAAATAAAATTACATTTTTCTAATGATATTCAATATACTCCAAATAATAAATACAATTTCAGCTCTTACTATTTGTTTTATAATGGTTCATTATAAAATATATGTGGAAGATACTGAAAATCTCCAGTGAGCTATATGTAAACTAATACATCGCTATCCCTAAACAAAAAAGTGCAGAATGGATCCATTTGTATTTTATCTTGGATCCATATAAACATTACATCAATAAATCAAATGCTTATATATAATCCAAGCTAAAGTGTAGATGGGTCCACTCTGTATTATTTTATTTATTGAAAAAGTTGTATTAGTTTTTCATACAATTTATTCTAAAGTGCAAACATGTCCACTTCTGCACTTTTTTGTTTATTGACAAAGTTGTATTAATTTGCATATAGCTTTCTGAGGGTTTTCAATATCTCTCACATAAATTTTATCTATATATGAGCTATCAAAAATTATATTAACTGAAGGTTAATTTAATATTTAAAGGTTGTTAAATATAAGATTCAGCTTTCTCTCTGATTAGTTATAGTGTGTTCAGAATAGCTTATAGTTGTTCTGAAATTACATTAATATAAATAATTCATGTTCTGCATTATAATATGACAATAAATTGAATGCTTATATATGAACCAAGCTAAAACAAAGGGTGGTTCAATTCTGTACTTTGTCATTTATTGATAGAATTATATTAATTTACATATGGCTTACTGGGATTTTTCAAAAGCTTCTGCATAAATTGCCTTTGTATTTGATCTATCACAATTTACATTTACATCTATGAATGGTTGTAATCTAGAATTTATGATCTTTCAAACATTATTGTTTAGGTCTATACTGCAATTTTATATAGTTGTCTTTTTTAACTGTTTACCAGTAAATCTGAATAAAGTAAAAGCAATATTCTCTTTTAATTATGAATTTATTTTAGATTCTGTTGATATTAGTATTTGTAATAAATATTCTACCTTTGCACTCATAATATCTGCATTTATACTAATATTTTATTTGGTACTAATTATTGCTTTCTGGAAGTATTTATTGATTGTATATTATCCTGGACACACCATATTAACTTTTATGCTTTCATTTATGTAATGTAAATTACATATTTTTATATATTTCTTATTATCAAAACTTATTGTGTTATAATATTTAAGTTTGGGAAAATTGTTTTATTTTTCAATGTCTACTCTATCTGTTTTACAGAATTATATGATGTGTATAATTTGTAGTTATATCTAATAAAAATATTTATGAAACTTTTAATAAATTAGATGTTGTTTATTTAGATCAGGATAAAGTAGTTCTTGATATTTATTGCATGATTATTTATTCAATTTCTTCTGGCTATAATAAAAAAATTTTATGACTTTCACTCAGAATTAGCTGAGTATAATTTTTCAAATTATTTATGTAAGATTGTTCTGTGAATTTACATAACACTAGTTAATTGGCTTTTGAAATTATATTTATTTTATTATTTTTATATTACGCCTTCTATTTTATTTTTTATATTATATACCCTTCATTGAAGATTTTTCTTATATATATTATGTGTTGTTTTCAGAATAAAAAATATATTGACAAATGATAATGCATTGCAAAAACTAGGCAATGACAAGTTAAATTCGTATTATATACATCAGTACTTGAAATACAGGCACTCTTCATATATCTGGAGACTTTCAAGCACCTTGGTGCTTGAAAGTCTGAGTTCAGATCCCCTAAATTTACAATTAGGCTCCAGGTATATGAAGAGTGCCTGTACTTCAAGTATTACAAATTAAGCTTGCATCCTGACCATCCCTCTTCTATGTATTTAAATGGATACAGTCTTGTACATGAGGGGTCAGAGTGATGTGCAGTCAACATGGGCATGACAACAATATTGGCACCATTATGGAATTTTGGATTTTCCATCATCAGATTTTTAATGGTATAGATAGCTGAAGAGTTGGAGGTTGAAGTAGATTGAAGTCTGTCCATTAAAGTATGAATATTTTTATCTTAATATAAACTGAGCACTGGTTATATATATATATATGTGTGTGTGTGTGTGTGAGAGAGAGAGAGAGAGAGAGATGATAATCTGGACCAACTGATGAACTGAGTGCTGGTTCAGCACAAAATAGAAATATTGGTGATTATTGATCTTTTCTACATGTATGTCAGTGATATGAGAAAGTGTAGATAGTTGAAATGTGTTTGAAATTCTGAGTTCAAATCCCTTATATTTATTATATACATCAGTAAATCTAAAACAATAGTGATTATTGTTTTGTGAATTTTATGAGGTTAAGCTTAGAATATGATATCTAATTGAATCAAAAGCACTGTGAGAATATTTGCATTGTTTTTCATAGAGTCAATTTCCATATGAAAGAAATAATGAAGAGAATATGCTAAATGTGAATATATATATATATACACACAATGATATATTGATGCGCTTACAAAAATACATGCACAAACATGTGTATTTATATATTTCAATGGTTAATTTCATGTTCATAGTAATATCATATAATTTTTAATCACTTTATAATAAAACTGACAAATAATAATCAGCATTTTAAAACAAAATACTTATACTATTAGTTTCCTTTCCAATAAAAAGAAATTTTAAGATGTAAAAACAAGTTTCTTTTCATTCCACCATTTTAAATAAAACAAACTGTCAGAGCCATATACACATTTTTGCATATAGGTTATTAAATGACTTATATATATATTGTGATCTTTAACTTTTTCTAGAAGTTAAATGTGTCGGGTTATATTTCAGACTAGTATCTAAAAAATGTTTTTTTAGTAAATTAATTTTTAGAATGAATAAACTTTGTTGTTATTTCATGAGGCTACATTGATTTACAAGATAAGTCAGTGTATAAATATTTTCAGAAATTTTTATAACTGTAAAGTCATTTTAGCATTTTAGTCCTTTGTAATAAACTGAACATCAGCCTTTCAAGCTAAAGTACATGTACTTTTTACGAATGTTAATAATAATAAATGAATACTTTCATTTCCAACACAAGATAAAGTCTTTGCAAATGAATAAATGAATCCACTTATTCATTCAACCCAAATGCTTATATATGGGCAAATCTTAAGTACTGGATATGAAAGCGTGAGGATAAATCAATCACTTTAAATTACTGTTTACTATGTCTGAATGAATGATGTCAATGAAATTATCTAGAATTTATGAAACATCACTCTTAAATGAAACTAAACATATGTAAATGAGGCATTTATGTAAATGAGGCTAATCTTCAGTTTATTACAATTTATAAACATAGCACTATATAAATAAATGCCTCATTTACATTTTAGTCATTTGTAATTTTAAAGTAATTAAATTCTAAGTATTTGTGATCTTGATATATTAGTTAATGTAGTTTGTATGCTAATAAGGTTAAAATAATCATAATTTAATTATTAAAGTATTGTGAAGTTTGGTATTGATATTAAACTTGAAAACCAAGTCCAAACTCTTATATTTAGGTTTGTTAATATTGAAATTAAATATTAAAATGTTTTAATTCAATTTCAATTGTAATATAAAATATAATTAAATGTTTTAGACTTAGTTAAAATAAGTTATAATAATGCTGGTAATTTTAATACTAGGAATTAAAAATGTGAATACATGAATATCTGGATGAATGAGTGTAACGTAATTAATTTCTTTAACACTTCCTTGTTTAAAATATTTCTTAAATAACTTATTTTTTAGAAAAAGGTAATTTTAAATGAAATTAAATTAAATTAAAATGAATGAATATGTTAAATAAATTTTACAAGGTAATGTTTTTATTGTGAATAATGTATTTTTTATTTTATAATGTATTTTATTTTTATTATAATATGTTGATTAATGAATTGGTAACATAAGGGAAATATATATATTTGTTTATATATTGTGAAAAGTTTTCTAAATGAAAAAAAAACCCTGGATAAACATTGTAAATATATTATTATAATGGCTTTTGCCAATTTTTATTTTAAACTGACAATAGAAAAAAAAACTTTTATCTTTAATATTTTAATGCTCTTCAGCTAAATATTTTTTTCTGCATCTCACCAAAAAAAGAATTGTAAAATAGAAGAAATTATGACTAAGCTGCTATCCTTTGATTGGAGCTTTATCTATTTGTGATCTTTGTTTTGTTTTATGGCTAGGAATAATTAGATATTCTTTAGTTTAACAAAAATTGGATTATTCAGTTTGTTATGGAACTTCCATCTAATAGAAATCTTAATTTGGTTTGGAGAGCAACAGCTGTCTGTAAATATTTTCAATTTTCACTGGATTTCAATCTTCATTATATACATTGAATTGGCCACATTAATTATACATTACTTATAAATAAACATAAGTTGAATATTTATTTATAAGATCTATTTACAATTTTAAACTTAAATAATTATGAAAGTATATATTACTATATATCATTATTATCATTTTAACTATTGACAATTCAATGCAAGATAAATATATCCCCAAGTTTAATACAGTTTCTGTGATCAATAGTCTCTTCTCTCCATAACCAACTAGCAAAAATCCTTATTTAATTTATACATCTAATAAGTGACCTTTTTCTAAATATGTGACAATATCTTTGGATCCAATCTAAAACCAACTGCACATTTATTATCACTTCTTCTAGCAAAATGTTCAGCCCAGTTTCATTTCAGTTCTTAATTATTTCAATGATCTCAATAATACATGTTTGTTTTCTCACACAAATATTTCTATTTCAATCCTTTTTTAATAATTTCAACAAACATCTCTCCAATATTTCATTGAAAAATAGTCTCATGTTCTTCAGTTAAGTTCCAAGTATCATATTCATAAATAAAAATTTGTAACACACTTCTATTAATTTTTTTTAATCCATAGGTATATTTTCTTTTAATATTAAATTATTTTTACAACAAATATTCTATTAAGTTTAATCCTATGATTAATATCATTTATCATCCTCTAATTCATAATTATCATTCTTTATTAAGCCACTGAACATTAGTTTTTTTAGAAATTTATCTTTAGTCCACTTTCTTCCTTTCATCTAATAACTCTTGTAATATTTCCTGAAGCTCAGAAGCAAATAAACAATATCATCTATGAAATTCAGATGCTTAAAATTTCTCCATGCATATTTATTCCCTTAGTAACACATTTTAATCCATCAAATATTTCTTATAAAACTGCTGTAAAAGGTTTTGGAGGTATGGAATTACACAGTCATATAACATTATCAATGTTAATCTTCTATGAGTCTTCATGTAATTTAATTACTGCTGTTGCATTTTGTTAAATATTCCTCAGAATTCTGAGTCCATATCTTAGCAATTACTGTGGAAATACATTTTATAATCAAATGCTTTCTCCTGTTCTAAAAATTGAAAACATTTCAGCAATTTCTATTTACTGAGCCTTTTTATTTAGATTTGATCCACTGTGCTAAAACTATTTTTAAATCCAATTTGTTCTTTTTTTTTAATCAATGTTTTTGTAGATGAGTTGTAATTATCATGATAAACATTTTGCATAGAACTAATAGAAAGTTGATAAATCGGTAATATTTAATATTTTTGTAATTTCCTTTTTTAAATATTGGTATTATTCACAGAGGTGAGATGAGATGCATTATGGCTTCTTTATTCAGAGTCACAAATCTCTCAGCTATCATGACAAAAAACTGTTAGATACCTTACCTTCCCTTTCTATTCCCTGCCATAAGTTTTTCCTATATTCTTCTCTATCCTGCTCCATCCCATTTCTACAACATAATATTTGTCAACTCCATGGTCTTTATATCTAAATTCCCCTTATCACTTTCTAAACAAAGCATAAAAACCACCTTTTATATAATCACATTGTTTATATTTATTTTCCCATAACTTCATTATTTGTGCTCTTTCTACTTATAAGCATTTACATTCACTTAGAAGATGGTTACTATTTTCTATGCCTTCTTTACACAACTTGCAAAATAAGTCACCCACATTTTTTTATTTATATGTATATTCTCTTGTTGCTAAAATCCTATTTGAGATTTAAACCATAAACTATCTTCCTTGCTATTATCATAAATTAATTAGTGCCCAATATTCTGTTTGCTTCTAAATATATATTAAACTCCAAGCAACCTCTCCATACAGTAGCACTACTCAGTACAAGGTGGAGCAATCAATGGATAAATGAAGGTTTATGCATAAAATCACTATCTGGTACTTACTCATCCAATATCCCCAGACTAGTTTATAGTTTTATCAGTGAGGAGCCTTGGATCTGAGACCACTGCATCTAGATCTTAAGATCTAATGCAACCACCTTTTACTTTTTTTTAGCTAACTATAAAGCTTTGAATACAAAATGAAAACACAATAATGTTTTCAAGTGAAGTTCATTAGTTTGTATAATTCTATAGAACTTAATTCAGGATCCATACTTTTTGATGTCTTTGGTGCATTAATAACCACAATCACCATAATACTGTTGGGACGGATTGGTTTTTAACCATCAAAGATCACATAATCACCATTCTTTATGCTTACATAAGCTGTTTTTTACAAAGGCAAAACTCACACAGTAGTATCACTTAGTGCAAGACAGATTAATTAATGGATGCAGGAACAAATTTGTGCATAAAATCCCTATCAAGTGCCTATTCATCCAATATTTATACAACTATACTAGCTGATGATCTTAGCTTGAAAACATTATTGTGTTTTTATTTTGGATTCAAAGCTTTATAGTTAGCTAAAAAGTAAACATTGGCTGCTGGAGTGTTGCATTAGATCCTAAGATCTAGCTACAATGCTCTCAGATCCAAGTCTGCTCACTGATGAAAGATACAAGCTAAAAACCAGTCTGGAAATATTGTACAAGTAGACATTAAATAGGTAATGGAAATATTGTATAAGTAGGCATTAGATTGATAAAAAATCAAGTCAGATGCCCTAATTTTAATAAAGCTCCTATTTACAAATGTTATATATAGAGTAAGTTAAAAACAAACTCTTATGAAGCTTCAAAATACCCTCAACCTCAGACCGCGGTTTCTGCCTCTAGCGTCATCAGTGAGGTGCTAGGGAATAAAAATACTAGAACTAGTCCAGCATTTTATCAATGCCTAACTATTGAGAAGAAAATCTGAAACTTTCAGACATTTAAATGTCCAAAAATCCAGCTATCTAACTCAAATAGCCGTATGGACATTTAAATGTCTGAAAGTTTCAGATTTTCTTCTCAATAGTTAGGCATTGATAAAATTCTGGACTAGTTCTAGTATTTTTATTCCCTAGCACCTCACTGATGACGCTAGAGGCAGAAACCGCGGTCTGAGGTTGAGGGTATTTTGAAGCTTCATAAGAGTTTGTTTTTAACTTACTCTATATATAACATTTGTAAATAGGAGCTTTATTAAAATTAGGTCATCTGACTTGATTTTTTATCAATTTAATTTTAGTTTTTTTGCTATTAATGCTTTGGCGATTTTATATTGCTAGAGCTATTAATATATGGTGTATCTGAACTTAGTTCAGTCCCATACAGCTATTTGAGTTAGATAGCTGGATTTTTGGACATTTAAATGTCTGAAAGTTTCAGATTTTCTTCTCAATAGTTAGGCATTGATAAAATGCTGGACTAGTTCTAGTATTTTTATTCCCTAGCACCTCACTGATGACACTAGAGGCAGAAACCGCGGTCTGGAGTTGAGGGTATTTTGAAGCTTCATAAGAGTTTGTTTTTAACTTACTCTATATATAACATTTGTAAATAGGAGCTTTATTAAAATTAGGTCATCTGACTTGATTTTTTATCAATTTAATTTTAGTTTTTTGCTATTAATGCTTTGGCGATTTTATATTGCTAGAGCTATTAATATATGGTGTATCTGAACTTAGTTCAGTCCCATACGGCTATTTGAGTTAGATAGCTGGATTTTTGGACATTTAAATGTCTGAAAGTTTCAGATTTTCTTCTCAATAGTTAGGCATTGATAAAATGCTGGACTAGTTCTAATATTTTTATTTCCTAGCACCTCACTGATGACGCTAGAGGCAGAAACCGCGGTCTGAGGTTGAGGGTATTTTGAAGCTTCATAAGAGTTTGTTTTTAACTTACTCTATATATAAGTAGGCATTAGATAGGTATTTTATGCACAAACCTTCATGTATCCATTGATTACTCTGGTTTGCACCAAGAGACATTACTGTATGGAGAGTTTTGCCTCTGTGTAAAATGGGGTGTGTAAGCAGAAAGAATGATCATTTGATGTTTGATGATTTATTACCAATCTGTAAAATAGTATTATGGTGAGTCAAAATGTATGGATACAGAACTAAGTTCAGATCTATACAACTATACAAACTGAAGAGTTTAGCTTGAAAACGTTATTGTGTTTTCATTTTAGAGGTGGTTGCTGAAGGCTTGCATTAGATCCTAATATCTAGGTGCAGTGCTCTCAGATATGGAGCTCCTCACTGATGAGAGTCCCAAGCTAGAAACCCATCTGGGAATATTGGATGAGTAGGCATTAGATAGTAATTTTATGCACAAACCTTCATGCATCCATTGATTACTCTGGCTTTCACTGAGTGGCATTACTGTATGAAACATTTTGCCTCTGTGAAAAACAGCTTGTATAAGCATAAAAATGATCATGTGATTGATATTATTACTGAACTATTCCAATCAACTAGAACATCTTTGTTATTTAAATATTTGATATATAATTTTGCCTTTATCTATTTTTACACCTGTCTTTTAAAATAATCAGTATTAATTGTAGCACATCCTAGAGTTTTTTCTTTATTTAAATGCATATTTTAATATTGTTCATTTAAAATGCTTGATAATTCAGATATATGAGATATAGTGTTAATTTTGTTTTATTATTCATTATTATTATATTTGTAGAACTATGTACACATTTCATGATATTAAAATATTATTTGATACTTTTGAACATTCTCTTCTATAGATTTCATTACCAATTCACAATTAAAGTTAATTACCTCATTATTACCACTTTTTTACACTATTTTACAGAACTCCAAATATTTAATTCTTCTTAATAGCTTATTTTTAATTGTTTTCAAATTCTTTTTTTTTCATACATTAGCTTATTTTATCTGAAAATATACTGACGACATTGTTTTTTGTATCAACTATCTATGTTGCAGTTTTTCAGTTATCTCATTATTGCCATCAGTTAAGTTTTAATTATCTTTAAAAATATATCAGTTCTTTCAAACAATTAGCAAGATGTAATTTAATTTTGGTGTACTGTCTCTAAGGATTTGAATAACAATGGACAATATTAATAATTTTTGATCTCCGTAATTTGTATTAATATTAAGATTACAATTCTGATGTATATATTTTTGTTAATCAAATACATTCAAATTTATCTGTCTTCATTTGTATGTTTCCATTACCATTTAGCATTTTCTCAAGAAAAGATTCATAATATACATTTTTTTCTCTTTAAAATTTCCAAAAAATGTGTCCTCTTTTATTTCTATCACTGTAACCAAATTTACTAACACCGCGTTAAAAGTTTCAATCACTTTCCATTTCTAGCATGAAAGTCTTCTATGAGAATGTGAAACTGTTGCTTTGACTACTAATAATTATTTTGTGTAAACAAAAAAAATAAATATTTTACTTTTTCATTACAATGACAACATATTGGGTCTTAAATCTAGATTATCTATATATAGTAATTTCTATTATGGTGAAAACTAATCTTGCCATTTTTTCAGATATACTGTCAATCTTTACAATGTTGGTCCTATATTTTTTATTTGTAATCCAATTCTACTCCACATGATTTGTGCTTCCAATACATCTATCTGTCTTTCTAACAAATTATATGTCCACTTCAATTACTTCCTCACCTTTTCTTCTAAATTCTCCAAATCCATTAATACCTATTTAATATTAATACTGCGCCCTCCCCCAATTTCTTGTAATAATTATTCACGTGAAAGTGATCTGTAGTTTTACATAACTAAATAAAAGGGAATCATCATTGAATGCAGGCAGCCTAGGTTGCAACCAGGACATTGTTAACACCCTCTACCTTCAACCATAAATTGTTATTTCACCTAACTGGAAATAACAACCGTAATTTTGTTTTGTCTATTATGATTGCAAATATTTAATTCACACACATTTATCTTTCGTTATTGAAAACTTTAAACTGAAGTGTCAATTAAGAATCATATAACTAGCAAGAAAATCCACAAGATTTCATAGTCCTAAATTTAAAATTAAAAAGTCAATAAACTATAAAGTTAGTTTACAATGGTGAGTAGACAATTCATAGTCATTTACAATAACACTAATCACATAGTAATAGTAGCTGCAGTTACCTAAAATGGTCATTAGAATCTTATTTTGAACATTTCATTTTTTGTTTCAATATGGAATTAATAATCTCATTTCATTTAACAACAAACCCCTTTTTATGTCCATTACGATATATTTATACACACGCACACACACACAACAATATAAACAGAAGCGTCTATCATCTAATATTAAAACATATATAACATCAGATACAATAATATATATTAAATAAAAACTAAATTAACTATATACTTTTCTATATACTGATAAATAAATATTAGCTAAAGTTAGCTTTTGCACCATTGCAATCTTGAATATCATTTACACTTAAAATTTAAAAATCAAAATCTTATTTAAATTCACATAATATTCTCAGTAGGGCTGACTATTGTACAGTCATTCTAAATATATTTAAAATTAAACATGTTTATTTGCAATGTAAGAGTTTTGCTGACTTAGTTTCACACACTCTCTCTAAATAGACAGAGCAAAACTCTCCATACAGTATTGCCACCTGTGCTAAACAGAGTAATCAATGGATGCCAGAAGGCTTGTGCATAAAATCCCTATCTAATGCCTACTCATCCAATATCCCCAGACTAGTTTCTGGCTTGTGGCCTTCGTCAGTGAGGAGCTTTGGATCTGAGAGCACTGCAACTAGATCTTAGGATCTAATGCAACCCTCTAGCAACCACCTTTTATCTCTACTTAACTACTAAACTATGAGAATGAAATTGAAAACACAAAAAATATTTTCAATCTAAGCTCAATAGCTTAAATAGTCATATGGGTCTGAACTCAGTTCAGCACCCATACATTTTGGTGTCTTTGGCTCTTTTACAACCATAGCCACCACTATCCTATTAGGCAGGATTGGTGTTAAACCATTAAGCATCACATGATCACATTTCCTATACTAGCACATTAACCGTTGATAAACAGAGCAAAACTCTCCATACAGTATTGCTACCTGTGCTAAACAGAGTAATCAATGGATGCCAGAAGGATAGGGATTTTATGCACAAGCCTTCTGGCATCCATTGATTACTCTGTTTAGCGCAGGTGGCAATACTGTATGGAGAGTTTTGCTCTGTTTATCAACGGTTAATGTGCTAGTATAGGAAATGTGATCATGTGATGCTTAATGGTTTAACTCTCTAAATAGCTCAAATTTTTGCATTTCATGGAAAAGGAAATCTTTTCAATGATGGTGTAATATATACTGAAATAAATTTCAAGCTAATTTAAATAAGGATTATGAAACAACGTAAGCAAATATCTTACATTGCAAATAAACAAACATTATTTAATTTTAAATATGCTTAGAATGACTATACAATAGTCATTTTTACTCCCCAAACTCAAATATAAGGAATAGAAACAATCCATAATACTAATATTTAAACTGCCCCATAGCTATATTCTTTCATCCCCATAGCTATCGTCTTTCATCCACACACACACCCTATAAATAAAGAAAAGCTTGATTTTTTTTTCTATCAATAATTAATCTACACATATTTAGTGCTACATTAAATGCAATATTAAAATGTAAAAAAAAAAACATTTGATATATATATATTTTTCCTTTTATATACTACATTTAATAATTTATTAACACTGAACTATATGTTACATATAAAATATATGTCAATAAATTATTGAATGCAGGATATAAAAGAAAAAAAATGTTTTAAATATATTGCATATGTTTGCAGATAAAAAGGAGAAGGAAAAATATTGAAAAGATAAAATGGATTTTGTTATCATATATATATAGTTGAGTATGTGCTATGATTACATCAACACTAAATTCTAATAGAGTAATACTTATTGGAAAAAATGTTATTGATAAAATCAATAAATGTAAGGTTATATTTATATAATATGTAAGTATGGATCAAACCAAAGTCTATGAGCATGTGATTTATCTTTTTATTCTCAACGTATCCACCTGTAATTTGCAAACACATTTGTTTAAATGCTTTCTCCATTTTGTTTTTAAAAAATTCTAAATTGTTCCTAGATGGTTTCTTTAAACTCTTTCGTTTATTGTTGACTAAATTCTTTTGTGAAAAATATTTATTGTAAGAATGAATGAACAAATTTTTACAGTTCTAATAGCGGTTAATTCAGAACCATAAAATCTAGTGAACCATTTTATTTTACTGTTGGTATTTTTCACTCATTTATAGAGTTGGAAAGAATCTTTAAATTAAATTTTATTCAGTTTATTAATTGAAATCAAACACAGACAAAACAAAGCAGCAGAATAAAAGTTCTTTAATAGTATTTACTATTTGAAAATTTTTATGCGAACATCAATTAATATATAGCATAAAAATAGGTCATGTATATTGGAATAATAATCATAGTGTGGCAATTAACCTATTAATTTCATTGGGGTTTAAATTCAGATGAACCTTAAAGATTTTTTTTAAAATTTAAGGATTACCTTGGCAATCTAAAATTTATCAGATAATCAGAAAATTACCAATGTAATTAGTTGAATAATAGTGTTTCTTAAACGATTATCCATTTATTCTGAATCAGAGGATAAAAGGATAGAGTAATGTGAGTTCCTTAGTTGAATGGAATTGTGCAAATCATAAAATAAAATTATGATTGTGTTATGATGACAACATTTATTGCAGGTAAAAAAAAATTATACACCAATGGAAGCTTGGAACGTAGTTTATCATTACTTGTACTTTTATATGTTGAATGAATAAAAATATATGCAATTTCAAAATTATTTATTGTTATTACACAGTGACATTGAGTGTCCATCAATTCATGGAATTTATTGTGTGTTGGACTATTTCCATTATCAAAAGGTATGTCTTTACAAAAACTTTAAACTTTATTTAAACTGTCCACTTGCATTCAACTGTTAGTAATAAAAATCACGTTAGCACATAACACATTGTTTCTAGTGATATTAATCTCTTCTCTTTTTCAGATATTACTGACCTAATTAGTGGCAAGAATAGCATGAGAATCAAATCTGAACCTTTAGATGATTGAATATGATAATGTTGTAAATCAGTTCTTCTGCCAAAGATAGCAATCAGTGAAAATTTTATATACTTATCTATAAGGGTTCTCCTAATTGCTTCATCTTTTCTTAAGAACAAAGTTAATTAGTGGATTCCAGGCATAATGCATTATTACACTAGATTGACTTATGAGGTTATTTACCATTGTCATATAAGCCATTAATTAAATTTGCTCTTAGAAAAAGATGAATAAATCAGAAGGATCTCATCTCCATAGATAAATATATGACGTTTGTAGTGACTGTTACCTTTGATAGAATAACTTAGTTGGTTAGGACATTACATTAAAATTCAATATTCAAGGATTTAAAGGTATTGTCTTGATTATCATTCTAGTGTTGTTATTTATCAGGTCAGAGAGGAAAATAATACAATCAAAATATTGTGTTATATATTAACCTATATGCTATTACAAGCAGTTAATAATGTTTGAAAGATTTAAATAAATTTTTAATTTTTTTTCTTAGGACATTCAATATTTAATGATAGATGATAAAAATAATCTGACATATAACAAAAATTCCATCATCACAAACCTTCATACAAACATCAATTCTTGATAATTCTATAAATAACATTATACTTATTAAAAAATTTCTAGCATAACCTATGGGAATAATTTAAAATTGCTTTCTTTCACAAAGTTTGAACACATGTAAGTTGATCCACTTTATATGAGTGTTGTTAAATACAGATATACCTACTAAAACATTACAAAAATATAAACCAAACAAATAAAACAGTGAAGATAATAAATGCAAAAAAACACAAGTACTTCTTAGAAGAATGTTGATAAGGGATCCAAAACTTAATACAGATTTCCATATAAAAAGTGGGATATAACTGGCAGGTGAAATATATTCCATCTGGTTAATTAAAACTGTACTAATTAATGTTGACAAGACAAACATTATTTTCTATAGTAAATAGAAGTTTGTTTAATATTCATCTGTACCAAGTTTATCCAAATCTTCTAAATTATTTATTTTCAACTGCATTTTTTTTTAATTAAAAGACTTTTTGATGTTATTTTTATTGTTGTTACATATTTCTACCAATAATTTAGCTGAAGTATTTTTGTTAGATTAACATTATGATAATTTCTGTAATATAATAATAAGAATAGCAAATTATTTATTCTCAAATGAGATAAAAATAGTGCAAAATACCATCTACAATCTGCATTACTTATTAGGCAAACAAATATGGACAAAGGCATTAGTGAGATCCAAAGCCATGTTCATAAAGATGAGTCTATGTATTGGTTCAAACTAAGCTTAAGTAATATTTACAAGGCAATTTTTTTTAAATATTCATTATGATATCATTATCAATTTCAAATTCATCATAAACATGTAACAATATGCTTAAAGATTATCTATTAATACATATTTAAATAGTGAGTGAAATCTCCCCACTGTCTTTATTAAATTATATTAATATAATAAAAATGTAGCCACTTTTATCCTCAGGTTAAGTGATTTATTACAGATTCAATATTAACTTCATAAACTTTCTTATTCAAATTTGTTTTAAATAATATTTACAAGATCAAATCTTTATGTTTCATTTTAGTATTCTGGCAAACTTCCAATTCATTATTTTTTAAAAGAATGCACTGTTTAATTATAATGCTATATATTTACAATGTATTGAAAATTCATGAAAATGTTAATGATTCTAACTTGTAAATACTACTTAAGACCAACTTGAATAAGACAGAAGGAACAAATAAGACAGAAGGAACATCTCTATGAATTTGATATTGAATCATACAAATGTTATTGACCACTCTTATTTCCTTAGTAAATAATTTGAGCCATAGACAAAATTGGTTCGATTTATGATTGGCAATGATGTGGATGAGATGACCAGTTAAATTTAATATAGAGGATACTTGGAAATATTTGCAGTAAGTACATATTTCAGGAGTATGATATGAATTTGTTTTGTTTATATAGATAAGTGAGATCCAAAAAAAGGATTTCTAAAGTGTACATATATTGTTGAATGATTTGTCAGTATTTTATATGATATGCAGAATGAATAAAAAAATGTTCTACAGACTATGATTGACATCAACATCCCTCCAAAACAATTGACATGTATTTCATGGTGCATTAATATAGTGATAGATACAGCATATATATATTCTAATGAGATATGATACTCTTCACCAAAGAAAATAACTGAAAACATTGAGATCATTAGTAAACTAAATTACATACATCAACAAATGTGATACCTATAAATTACTTTCCATTTCGAAAAATGTTTTAAAAACCACTATTCAGAATAATGGTTGATTTTAGATCAGTTTTTTTTTATTTGTAATCCATCTCCTCACTTTCATATTTTAAGAGTTTCTATTTTTGTCTATATTGTCAAATATTTAATCTCGTTATATGTGTCATTGAGTTCAGTGCCTCTACAATGATTTTTAAAATAACTCTCATTATGCAGTTGATGGAAAGTGTGATCCAACCAAACTGTCATATAATAGCACCGTTAATTATACACAGAGAAAATTGAATAATATGTCTTATATATATACATAAATTTAAATTAAGGAGTGAACATTCAATTCTATAGTTTGATTAGTTAAACATATTTCTCCAGAATAATACATATGTATAGGAACATGTATTTAAACTTAATTTTCAGTTTTTTATATTAATGACAATTTATTTGAGTGTCAAAAGATGATTATATTTAAAGCATAAGTAATATTTACTAAGACTATAAATCTCAAGAGGGTGTGCATGAAAATGCAATGGTAGGGACCTCTACAAGTCTTAACCACAAGCTTACGTTTGGGAAAAAAGAGAGGAACCCTTCTTTAATTCAACCTACTTTTTATATAAATAGGTGAAGCTGAAGTGGTTAGATCTGAGAACATGAAGTTATTCAATATTTCACTGACTAAGCTTGTGATTAAGATCTGTAGAGGTCCCTAACTTCACATTTTCATGCACCCACTCTTGAGGTTTATAGCCTTAGTAAATATTACTTACGTAATGGTAATGTGCATTAAATAAATTTATAATTACAACTTTAAATCAGAAGTATATCTGTGTTATCTAAAAGCTAATAAAGAATGTGTAAAAGATATAAAAATACTCTAGAGATCTTCAACATCTTATCTTTAAAAGATAAATTTACTTAATTAAATAAAACTTATTATCAAATATTTAGCAATCATAGATAATCATAATAATTTTAATGACTAAAATTTCACCACTAAACTAATACATAAGTACCTTTATATATAATGGACAAGATAGTTAATTAAATGTTATAAATTTTTAATATTAAAAATAAAATAACCTGAGTTTTTAATAAAAGATTTCATTGCTGGCACTATTAAATGTAATAGATTATTACGGTATAGCTTACTTAAATCCTAAATGAAAATGTCTATAGCACTCATAATGAAAGAGAAAGTTTTTTTTATGTATATTTAGAAGTTCATTCAGATGCATAAATTTGAAAATTATGTAAATATAGTTCATTCACAAAAATCTTTATTTTAATATGCAAAATATACATATAAATTTCATTCATTTTTAAAAAAAGTTACAATGCTAACTAGAAGAGATGCTAATAAATATTTTAATTTAGCTCTCTATATTAATGATACTTTACATAGAATTGATTGAGAAGCTAATATAGTGTTTATAAAAGAAATTATAAAAGTTGTTTATAAAAAACAAAAACATTATAAAAATAATGAAAGAAAAGTCGTTAGTATAGCTGCCTTCCAAGCAGCAGGCCTGGATTCGCTTCCTGGTCAACGCATTTCACATAGGAAAAGGAAAAGTTACTAATTTAAAAAAAAAAAATTTCAATTTCATAATTTTTAGGAATATTGAATTGTATTAGAAGTAAGAGTTAAATATAAATATATCGTTAGTGGTTTGTTATTAGTTTGTTAATGTGGTACTGTTGTCTAATACAATAATATAAATTTAGATCCTGCATAGGGTTTGCCACTATTGGTAGAGTATCCAGTTTGGGTTCTGGAGATCTCAGGATGGATTATGGTGCTCACAGTTATGTTGCTCAAACTTCTTATGAAACCCAAGAAATAAAACCATCACAATTTTTTACCTTGCATGGTTTGTGTAGTTGGTAGAGTATACAACAGGACATCATGAGGTCCTTGAATTAATCCTGCTGCTAGAAGATCTGGGACTCAAATTCCATACTAACTCCTGAGCAATAAAGCCATATGTTATATCTATTTATAATTATTTTACAATTTATATTAAATAAATAATAAGCTTTTAATATTTTTATTAAAGTATTTTTTTATTATTTTTGATTATAAATTATGTAATATATGAGAAGCTACCTTCTTAGATAAACTCAGAATTTTTTTGCAAATGCTGTATATTCAAAAATCTTGCTATCTAAATCATGTGTCAAAGCATTGGCTGGAAAGTGAACCTGCAAACCCAGGACAACTGCTTGTAAGGCAGCTGTGCTGACCACTCACCACCAATGCTTGACAATTCATATTCATCTAAAACCATTATATGACAATAAATTTCTGTTTATCACTGCTTATTTATAAATTAATAAATTATCAATATAATTCATCTTTACATCACTTATCTAAATGTAAATACTTTTTCAAGACAGTTTTATCTTTCACATTAAGTAACTTTTACACTTTATCTTAGCTTTATACATTTCTCTATTTCTATTAAAAAATATGGAATCCTATAATATGAGAATTGTTTAAATCACTCATGTTTGATTTCAAATAGTCAAATTTCTTTTTTTATCATTTTAACAAAAAATTATTTTCATAAATCTATCTTCATATTTACTATTTTTCTTCAAAAGATCAAATAAAATATCATATAATCATTAGGCTGTTTAATTTCCTTTATACTTCTCTCCCACTTTCCACACCACTACCTCTGATTTATTATCATCCACTCCATATAAACCACATCTACTGTACAAATCCATGCTCTATCTTTGCCTTTTTATTCCATAAATTTTTTTATATTTTTCTTATATAAGATCAAATTATTATTTTTATTCAGATTTATTTTTCATAACTCAATTTCTTTCTCTAACCACTTTTACTATCTTCTTTTTCATTTTTCATAATTATATGCATATAATTACCTTTTTTTAGACTCTTTATATAATCATGTAGAAATAAATGTTCTGTCTATTACTTTTGCTTATTGTAAAACATTTCTTTCTTAATATGTTTTTTATCTTATTCACATAATCCTAATAAATATTATTCTTAGTAATATATTTTCATTCATATACTAATTTGCTTTGTGTTTCCCTCATTACAAAATATTTTCAATTTCTTTTGACAAGTCTAAATTTTTGTTTACATTTCCCTTATTGTATATGTATTTACTTTTTTTTCAAATTGTATTTTAAAATGTCCAAATTCAAATATTAAATCAGTTATCATTACTACTCTCTAAATTAAATTCCATAACACTTATTTATTCATGGAAAAATATCGCACATTTTTAATCAATCATATTCTATTTTTTGCTTATTTTCAGAATTATAGTCCATAATTTTTAGTATATTTTATCTTTATAGCACTGTATCTAAATATAAATACTTCTTCAAGATAGTTTTGTTTTTCACATTAAATTCCTCAATAAATTTAACTTTTATACTTTATCTTATCTTTATATATTTCTCTAATTCTATTTTAAAAAATATAAAATCTTGTAATATGAGAATTGTTTAAATCAAATTTCAAGCTTAAAATAGTTTATGATGTTTTATTTAAGTCTTTTTAATAAAAATAGGTCATATAAAAATAGTTTATTTAAGAGTATTTATTATTTTAAATCGCTATTATGATATTCATATTATATATATAATAAACAACTTACGATTTATTATGGAAACAATAATGAATAGGAGATTGGATATAAAATATAAAAATTATTATTTATTGATCTGTCATCAAAACAGATTGACTTTTCCTATTTAATGGGGTTTACTTAAACTTTTACAAAGATAAAAATCTCATTTTGTTACTGTCATGTGCCAGTATTTTTTAAATCTATATTAAGATCTTAGACAAGGGTGGAAAGTGAAATTCATATTTTATCTATATGCTTAAACAGCAGACTATAGACTTCATAAGTTTATTAAGCTTTGACGTAATCATATGAAATATATATATATTGTCATGAGAAAAATAAAATGAAAAAAAATTTTTTAAATATTTTATTAAATATAAATATTCTGATCTCAGTTCTCAATTTATAAATAGAATGATAATAATAATTAACAGATATAATCTCATTTTTCAGTAGATTACGTGGAAATACACAAAAAACTGATCAGTATCAATTTAAAATCATCTAAGTGAAGATCAGTGTCAAAATTGCATCATTTAGTGATTTCGGTTACAATTAGAATATGTCAAATAGGTTCCTGAAGTGCAACATCCATGTCAGAAGATTATATTGAAAGAAATACTTCCCTTATGTCCTAATTTCTTTCTTATTAGCATAATGTCATATTTAACATACCTAGGGCATAAGCATAAAACATAAACAATCTATTTAAGGACACATTGGAAATTAGATAACTTAAATAAGAATGGCATGAACATTAAATTTAATTTTAAGTGATTAATGTAAGAATAAGAAAAATGTACATTTCCCAATTAAACAAGTAATATGCCAAAAAAAAAGTGGGTGTATTTTAAAACAAACAAAAAAAGAAAATGAAACTTGAAAAAGTTAAAAGTTTTGATCTTATTTTAATTTGGGGATGGGGTGTGTGGGTGGATTGAGAAATATTTTGTAAAAGTTAGAGACAGAAATTTTTTGGTTGTTTTTCGTTTTTAAAAAAGGTAATAAAAATTGATTTCAAAAATAAAAGTTAAAGCCAAAAAAGATCTTATTTTAATTTTTTTTTTTTTTTGGGGGGGGGGGGGATGGGTTGAGAAATACTTTGTCTTCACTGAGTTAAAAGATGGAGACAAAACTTATTTTGGGTTTGTTTTCATTTTTAAAAAAAGCTAATAAAAATCGGTTTTAAAAATAAAAGTTTTAGTATATCAGCATACAAATAAAGCCAAAAAAGATATCACCTTATAGGCCAAACAAAAGTGGCATATTTTTAAACAAAACTGAATCTTGTCAAGCATTGGTGGTCAAGAGGTCAGCAACAGCTGCTTTACAAGCAGTTGTCCCAGGTTAGCATGTTCGCTTCCTGGCTGGTGCTATGACACATGAGGAAAAAAACTGAAACTTGAAAAAGTCAAAAGTTTTGATCTTACTTTATTTTGGGGTGGGGTGGGGTGGAGGGTGTATTGAGAAATACTTTGTAAAAGTTAGAGACAGAAGTTATTTTTTGGTTTCTATTTTTAAAAAAAAAATAATAAAAATTTATTTCAAAAATAAAAATTAAAGCCAAAAAAAAAATCACCCTATAGCCAAAAAAACCCCACTAAAAATGAAATATTAAAAGAGTAGAAAAAAATTAAGAGATCAAAAAAAGTCACGTTATATTTTATTGTTTTAACACATAAACAATGCCAACAAGCGGCCGTGATTGGGTATCAAAAGTCAACTGGAGTTTGTATAATAAAAAACTTTTTTTTTTAATTTTGAATTTTTTTAGAAAAATAATAAAAAATTTAATTCTACCCCCCCCCCATAAAAAACTGTGATAAATAGAAAAACAAATTAATTTATGTATGATTGATTAGATTTTGTTTTTGTTCTGTTTCTTTTTTTTTCATTGGGTAAAAATGTGATGAATAAATAAATAAAAATTGTTTATATTAATTAAAAGTTTACAATCTAATTATTTTGATTATTACAACTTTTCTTGCCAGTCTAGTGCAGACCAGCAAGAAAATTCTGCAGCCTGGTGCCGGTCCACAGACCGGCGGTTGAAGACCACTGTTTTAGCGCATTTAGACATATAAAGTGATTAATGAAAATCTAACCATAAGAAATATAGGTTATATACACACAGATGCAATAAAATTATAACCTTGATATGATGTATCATAAAAATATTATATTACTATGCACTTGTTAAAAAAGGCATATATATATATTGTAACGGTATGCCCCCTCTCAACAAGATAAGTTAAGGAGTCGCATCTCACTATAGTCAGATTTAAGGTCTTCATATAGGATGCCACGAATGATGTGATTTAATTTTGATATAAAACTATATTTGTTCCCAATAACTAATTTATTATTTTAAAAAAATTATTATATCCAACCACATCAAATCAATTTTCACCTTAATTAACTTTACCATTATGCTCAGATTTCAAACTCAGGGAAGTTTAACACTTTACTCTCTTCAGGGGTTCCTATCAATATTTTAAAGTAATATTAACAACGAATCTCACTAACTCTTTAATTCAAATAAAACAAAATTGAAGACTTCATTTAATATAAAAAACATACTTATTTATTTAACACTTAAATAATTTAAATTTTACAATATATATAAAAAAATATTTATATATCTACCTCCTTATATTAAAAATATAAACATTCTCTATGCTTACGGTAGAAATATTTTCTAAACCTATAACACTACGTGATTTTACAATTTATTTAAAATATAAATATCCTAATATTTAGACAATTATATTAACGCTAATTTACACTAATTAGATAATACAAATAATAATCCAATTATTTGTATATAACACCTTCATTTGTTAAAATGATTGTCAGTCAAGTTATATTTCTTAATATAAAAATATATACTTCACAACAATGTTAATCATTTATTTCTTTATCACACATTACATTTATTAGTCTATTTTGATTAGTATAAACAATGTAGTGTCATGTCATGGAAAATAATATGTGGATTCAAAAATAGTTTAATATCTAACTTCCCAAAATTAACATTTATTAACCGATATTTAAATCTTTATTAATCATAAATAAAAACAAAAATATTCTAAATTATTAATTCTCTACGATAATAAAGAAAATGAAATTAACTTTTCCTAATTATAATTTTCAAAAATCCCAAATGGCATTTATAAAAGTTAATGTTCCTTGCGAGAATGAAAATCCTTCGAAGACGCAGTTTTTTGATTCCTTTGTTGTTAAACATTAAAGAGAATAATATTAGGATATCCTAAGTTGACATTTAGTTTCCTCTTTATATTCATCTTCTTAATATAAAGTTCCTTCATTAATATTTATAATTCCATTTTGAAGATCTAATTTCTTTATAATTCTAAAGCATTCGGCAACGATGTTATTCCCACATATATATGTTTGATTAGGCAAGTGCATTTTATCTATCCCATGATAAATATTTGTGTTCTAGCCACTCTGCATTTTCTTTATAATGAAAAGTACATAAAATTTGAATGAAGTTTTTATAAACATGTTCTTTTTTTTAAGACACTGTTTAGATTTTAAAACATAATTCAAACAATTTTTTCTATAAAACACAAAAATATATTTAGATTACTTTCGTTGAACAAGTATAAGAAACTTCTTTTAATGAGTATTAAATTGTTTAAAATATAAACTTCAACTTACACTGTTACTTGTAATCAAACATAGTAAAAGTTTTTTATGAAAATATAGCTGATAAAAATAGAATCCTTATTCTTCTAATATCAAGAATAGAATAATTATTTCATGTCTCGCTCCATCAGCTCGCTGAAGCATACCCATTCTCATTGTTGCAATAACAATTAGATATTAAAACACTAAGTTAATTTCACTTCCTTTAATTCGATAAACTGTGAACCCAGAGGTCATTTATCACCTTGTCAACAATCTTTTGTCAACAACGTCATTTTTCATTTTAAAGAATGAAAAATAGTAACTTTATATATTTATTTTCATAAGTATAATAATAATGTAAATATAATTTATACATATTGATTACATAAATGTATGAGTATGTATGAGTGTATATATACTCCTACAATATATAAACAGCAATATCTAGTAGACATAAACCAAGTGAATCTGCTAGATTTTTCTGACACACACAACTTTTCATAAATTAACATTATTATGACACACACATACACATATGTATATATATATAATTCGAAGATTTTATCATTTGCTCAAAATTCCCTAAATAAAAGATTTTATATCACAATAAATAAAATAAAAACTAAATATAAATTCCAATAATTCAAATTAATGCTTTACAATAATCAACCTAATATAATAATAAAAAATAATGTCATACCCAGTTAAAGTTACATTTATATACAGTAAATAATAAAAAATTCAGATTATATATAAATGAACAAGAAATAGTTGAAACTTTCAGTGAGTTATGTAAATAAACTAAGCATGTATAAGAACAAATGCTAAGAAACAGGTGGTCTTTTGAAGAGTTTATTTATGTCATATAACTCATTGAAATGTTCAGTTACTTCTTGTCCATGTGTATACAATAACAAAAAAGAATTTTAAAAATGAGTAAGTATATTGTTCAAATAACTTTCTAAAACTATAGATTTGGCTTCAATATTATAGTCATTTATTATTTATTTATCCTCTTATTAAGCTTTATAATTATAATTGAAATTAATTTCTACCTTTAATTCTGGGAGACTTTTGAATTGTTTGTTATGTAATTTCCTCACTTCAGCAAAACTAGAACAACTTTTGAACAATAGAAGCAAACTTTCATCAGGGCACTAAATGGGGCAAAAAGTATCACTTTTATATCATTATATTCAGACTACTAATTTGCAAAACATAATATTAAAAAATTTTATTGCTAAAAATTTACACTTTGAAGGTATGAATACTTCCACATGCACTCAAAACATATTAGACTAGAAATAACTTTGTATCAAAAATTATTTCTAGCTTAAACGTCTTTTCTCACGTGTCATAGCATCAGCTGGGAAGCGAATCCACCAACCTGGGATAACTGCTTGTAAAGCAGCTGTCGCTGACCTCTACATGCTTATTACCAAGCTTAAATGACTTGTCATCCCTATAACCTTTTTTATTCTAAATCCATCTTTGCACTGCTCTATAGTTTCATGCACTCTTTAGGGGTATGAAAGAATGAATGCTTGAATCAATTTGTCAATAAATCTACGAATGAAGTAACCAGGAGTTTTATGTTTTAATATATTTTCCTTCTGCTACCTGACAAAGATATGTTTTCTGATTTACAAACCCCTGCTCATGCTTATAAAAAGCTATTTTCTTTAATACTATGTAAATATTATTTTCTATTTTCCATTTAAAAACAGATTATCAGATAATTCTTTAATTATGAAACTGTAATTAAATATATATTTTAATTTTCTTTAACTAACACCTATTTTTCTTCTTTTTTTTCCAAAATTGCATGTGAACTGAACTTTTCTGAACATTTTTTCCCCCAATTTATTTTAAAAAAATATATACAAGATTATATTTTTATATATAAATTCTTGAGTTTCATATTTTTATATTTAATTATTTTGAATATGGATTTATCTTTTTCCATTCTAACTAAAAATATAAAAAATTTAAATATAGTATATTCTAATTTAAGAAATTAAAAAGATAAATTTATACAGAATTCCCTAGGATCATAAATACCATAATGATATATGTTAAATCTTAAAATGTTTTTATGTAAAACATATGTGTATTTATTAGTTTATAGAGTTTTTATCCTAATAACAATTTTAGTCATTGTGAAATCAATATATGTAGTTCAAATACTTATTATCTATAAATCAGGTGTAATCATCATCAGTAGGATAGAGTTTGTTTAATTTTAGGTTCCCAATTAAATTTATATAAAAGCAAACTATTATAGAATGAACATACATAGATATATACAGCAATTCAGAAACAAAACAATTAATAAAACAGGTGATGTTAGAAATAATAAAAGTTGGATTGTTATACCAAATTTATCATGTATGGCTAATAAAATAACACAAATATGTTTTGGACAAATTTAATATCAGATTCAGAACTTCCATAAATTTAAACAAACTCATTAACAATACAAAAAAAAAAAAATTTAACAGTGGACCAGCCAATATAATCTATTCTATAAACTGCAACCAAAAAGACTGTCCTTATGTATATTGTGGAGAAACCAGGGCAAATCCTAAAACCAGATGATTCAACACTCATTAATATATTAGAAATCTAACATTAAGAATCAAAGCATCTAATTTATCTGTCTTTCTTAATCATGAAAGAGAACATAGTCATTTCTGTGATGCAAGTGCTGTCAGAGTTGTATGCAAAGAGGATAACAAACACAAAATAAAAGAGGTGTAGTTTATTACACAGAACGAATAAGTAATGAACCAAAAAGTGACAGTATTAAAATCAGAAAAAAAAATAAGAAAGATTTAGGGCATGATTATTCATCTATAGCATGGAATAATATGCATATGATCAGGATTACTGTTAAAACATACACTATAGCTTAGGTAACAAAGTTTATCAATCCGGGCTATGGATATTAGAAAAACATATAAAATACAACATTAAAACATTAGTAAAAAATAAGTCCTATATGTATATTTTAGAATTCATGAGTCTTCTTTTAATTGGTCAGAATGCATTTTAAACCTTATCAATATGTTACCAATGTCTGAAGTAATGAATTAAAAGGGGAAAAAATGAATCATTAATTATAAATAAATTCAAAACACTAAACGATGGAGATTTTTATGCCTCAGTATAAAGAAAAATTTATAAATTTTTAATTTTAGTAAACTCTACGGTTCTGTAAAACGTAATAATAAAATTTAACCTATTAATAAAATTAATTAACAATTATTGAATACTTTTTAATAAGTGATATTGTGAATAAGTGGTTTTCAAAAAACACATACTTATAAATTTGTGTAATGTATATCATTAAATACAAAATGTGGGCTATTTAAATATTTAAATGAAATTTGAATAAATGAGAAAAAGGAGTAAATAGAAATAAATCATAGACACCATTTATGTTTTTTTTTCTCCGTAATCTGCAGACTCGTATGTGAAATGAGTCGTATTTGTATTTTATATAATATACTACACAAGTTATTATAATTTATCAATACATTTACATTGATTAATAATAAGTGCGAATTGCTAAAAGCAATTTCAGTAAAGTAATATATAATTGTTTTTTTTTTTAAAAAAAAAAATGTAATTAAGCATCTAGTTAATTAATTCCAATTAACAACTTTACTGTTGGTAATCTAATTGTTATTATTTTTAAAGCAGCCGTATTATTTACTAATAAGATATATGAAAGTAATTTAATCATTTATCACATAAGTGGCTAATTTAGTCATTAAATAAAAATTAATCAATTAAAAAATGATTCCAAAAGTCACCAACTTATTAACTATTTTAAAATATTAATAAATGAGAAAAAATGTAATAAATTTATTAATAAAAAAAATTAATGCGAATCTCATCTAAACTTTAAATTGATTTTTTAATTTACATTAATCTTATACTTATTACATTTTAATTATATATCACATTTATATATATGCAGCCATTTATATTTTGATGCCACCAGTTTAGACATCTAGGCAATACGGTAAACATTGAATGGTAATGTTTGATCATTGAAATGATAGTTTATGTTTTTGTAGTATTTTTTTTTTCATATGTCATAGCATCGGCCGGGAGGCGAACCCACAACCGTCTGCAACCAAGTACTTGCTTGTAAAGCGGCTGCGGTGACCTCTCGGCTATTGCAGTTATTTTTAAGAATATTATAGTAATGCTTTATATTAAATATTAATAAATATTTGTGTTGTTAAAGGTTTATCAGAAAGAAATAAAAATACAATATTTACAATATATGTACAATATAAAAAGCTATCCCAACTTCCCATTCCACAAACAAAAAACAATCACGAATAAGAAATAAAATAAAAAGTAAAAGATATACAATGTTCATTTAAATTCGCAAAACAAATTACATTTTATGTAACTCAATAGGCTTTTTATTCCTTATTCTTTTGTAGTTCAGTAAATAGGGAAGATCAACTAGGAGAAAAGATTAAAACTTATAATTGTTTTTACTACTTAGCACTGTTTTCGACCAGGCCAGTCATACATACCGATCTCTGTGATATGAATATGACCTGTTAGTCGAAAGCAGTGCTAAGCAATAAAAACAATTATAATTTTTAATCTTTCCTGTATAGTGGACCTTCCCTATTTATTAAATTATCTTTTACTTCTTCAGTTTCTTATACCATAACAATAAAAACTCTAATGCTTTTTTAAACAGAAGATCATGCAATGTTACCATTTAGTTCTTAAATTCTATCACAATATATTTTAAATGCTTCAGATTTTTAATATGCAGTATTCATTTGGCATGAATTTTTATATGCTAAATAAAATGTTTGATATGTCTGTACTGTTCTCTCTCTCTCTAATAAATTGTATTTTTTTTATGTTTAAATACACATAGCTGTATTTTTAAAATATATAGCCTTATTTCTTTTTTCTTTTAATATTTCCTTCCATTGCAATTTCATCATTTGTCTATCCTTATATCTCATAGTTTATAGTTAGTTATTAAGCTCTAATATTTAAAAGGTAGCCCTAAATATAAGCAGAACATAATATTGATTGTCACAATACATGAACAAATTTTCCGAATCATTCTGCAATATGTATATATGTAAATAAATCTCCATTATCAATTAATTACCTTGGAATAATGTCAAATATTCACATAAGTATAATCATTGATTAACTTATATTAATGTAAATAAATTGGACCTATATATTTATTTACATCTTTTTACAGTGCATTTAAATCTATTATATATATATGAAATGATATTTCGAAGTTTCTAACGCAAATTAAAATTTCAAACTTTTAAGCATATTGTCGTTTCTTTTTTTTTAAAAAAAAATTCTTCAGATTTTGCCAAAAAATAATTTCTACTAGAAATCTTTATGGTTAAGATAAATTTCATTAAAATATACATATGTAGTAGTAAATTTAATCTTTAAAAAAATTGCAAAAAGATTATCAATACAAAGACATTCATAATTGTTTTCAGTCGAAAAAATGTATTTAATGAAAAAAAAATCATGAAATTATTATGTTTTAGTCATGTGTAAATAACAAAATTAATTTTAGAATTATTAAAAATCAATTTTCCAATTAAAAAATAATTTTAAAAAATGATAATAAATTTATGGATAAAACTCATTTATTTTTTATATTATATATATAGCATATACTTTTATTCCACCTATCAAATATATTATCAAAGAAAGCTAGATGTAAATAGAATATATTTATGAAGAAATAAATATCTGATTATTTTACACATAAAAATTAGGATTTGTAAACAAATAAAAATAAACTTATTTTTCTGCCAACATCAAAGAGAAAAAGTTATGCAAATTATATTTTCTTCTTAAGACATTTTTTTTTTCTCTTCTCTCTATGTAATGGTTAATGCTGATGTTTAAGCACAAAAATCAACTAAAACCATAACAATTTAATAATTTTCAGTCATTATACTTACTAAGAAATTAAATTTTATTAGAAATCTTTTAACTAAAAGAATGTCAGTCATTTAAGCATTATATTGTAGATTGCAGTATATCAGGGAATCCCAGGAATCATATAACTTAAGGTTATTATCATACTATATATCTTTTTGCTACAACCTAATCTTATTAATTATATTCAGTCATTTAAAAATATTATATATTTAATTTAATATTTATAACATTTACAGTTCATCTATGGTTTGAAAAGTGAGACTACAATTAATAATCTTTGCTTTGCATAATTTGTCTTTAATATTCTAATATTAAACTCAATATAAAATTATGATAAAATCTAACATTCATACTTTAAAACATAAGGTATGCAACCATTTATGTTGTGATGCTTTGTTTCCTATTCTGACAAGAAGAAAAAGTGTTTAATTTAATAAAATAGATCAATCTTTTAATTTTGTGTTTTGTAGAAGTTAATTATATTAAATTTAAATTTGCATTAGACAGTACTAAAAAAATTTCATGTATTGCAATTACTATCAGTTTATTTTTTAATATTACATATATAGATAAATGATTTTTTGGGCAAAAACATGTGTTATTTTCTATTATATACTGATATTTTGATAAACTAGCATATGCCATTGTCATGGTAAACTCCTGAAAGAGAATTTGTTCAATCTCAAACTGTAACATGACTGAATGCGAGATGAAGCATGAGAATCAGTTTGAAATAGTTTAATATTCAGAATATGAGGTTTATCAAAATGTATATTTCTCTTATTTTTACCATCTATTAATTTAAAGTCAATATTACAAAATAGAAATAAAATGAGAGGTTTCCATATGGCTGGAATACATTGTGCTTCATCAGTCCTATTTAAACCAGTAGGTCTCTTTAATATTTCAAATGCCCTTCTTATGGTTCTCAAATTATATCTCTTCAAATTAGCAAGCACTTTTGCATTGTCAAAGTCAGGTTTGTGACCAATTTCTAAAAAATGGGAAGTAAAGACTGGTATGTTAATTTTTTGATTAACAGCATTTTTTTGTTCCTTAATTCTGACATTTGTCTATTAGACTGACCTACATAGCTTCTTGAGCACTGCAAACATGGAATTTTATAAACTTCTTGGTGTTCCAAAAATATTCTATTTTTAGGTTTATGTAAAAAATCATCAATTTTTTTGCCAGTAGAAAAAGTTGTTTTTATATTAAAACAAGATAGTCTTCTACTGATTTTATTAGTAACCTCTTTAATATAAGGTAAAATTGCTCTATTAAAAGATGAATTATCAATTCTATCATCTTTTTTCCTTTTAGTATCAATTCTATGTAAAGCCTTACATGTGATGTTTTTATTGTAATCATTAGAAAGTAGAATATTTTTTTGTAAGTTCTATTTCTTGAGTAAGATGTTCTTTATCAGATAAATTATAAGCTCTAGTCAAAAGATTTTTTGCTACAGAAATTTTTTTTAACAGGATGATGATGAGAATTAAAATTAAGATATGTGTTTGTATGGGTGGATTTTCTATAAACTGATATTGATAATGTTTCATCACATTTTCTTGTAATTAAAACATCTCGAAAAAAAAAGTCATCTGTTATTTTCCACTTCCATAATAAATTGAATATTTGGATGCCAATTATTTATAAAAACAAGAAAAGAATTTAAGGCATCAATGTCATGAGGCCATATAACAAATGTATCATCCACATATCTAAACCAAATAGATTTTTTAGTAGCTGCACATAATACTTAACCTCAGTGGCCGCTTTTGAATGCTATAAATACAACCTAGGTTGAAAGCATTACTCATCTATTTATTATTTGTAGACTAAATAAATTAATCTTTTCTTTGGAAGTAAATAAATATTTATCATAGAATAACCATAGTAAAAGAAAAGAAGTAAAATTTTTTATAGAATTAAAAAACATAATTTTTCAAATATTTAACTATTCATTTGTAGGTCATTTTAAACTGAAATATCTAAGCTTCTTGCTGATATTTAACAGATAGTTTAGTATGGTAATTGTCTTCAAAACATTTTTAATTAATCGGATTATTTTTTTGACTTTAAATGTTACTTATAGATTTCCAAAATATAAGCATCTCTGATTTAATTTCAACTTGGTTTAACATGCAGCTTGATTTGAAGGTTTTTTTAGTAGAATGATTTTTAATCTTTACATGTAAACTCTAAGGTAGTAAGACAAATTACTTGGGTTAAGTAAACATATTTTTGTTCCCACATTTAAAGACTACATTTCAAACACTAACTTAGTCTAGCTATACTTTTTTATGGGCACTACAAGGTTTGTATATAATGATGAATATCTTTCGTTCTTCTTTATATTGATAGTACAATTTCATGCCAAATATTTCTAATATAATTGGATATATCTGATCGTTTTTAATACATAAAGGTTTTCTGTATCAATAGTTTTGATTTTGCCATGAGATTTCTCAAGAATATCTAATAATGATAATTTATCTTTTGATTCTAATTCTATTGAAAATTTGAGATATATTTGCTGACATATGTTCAGGATGTTTTTAATATGTCTTCATTATGTGGCTGTAGAATGAATATATCATTGATATAATAATGCCAGTCCTTTAATGATGTGTAGTAATATTTATGGCTGCAGTTTTAAGGACTTGTATATAAATATTTTTAATTAGTGGTAAATCTATAATCATACCTTGACTTTAAATAAATGCAATTTATTCCCTACTTTGAGCCCTTTTTAGCAAACACTTATAATTATACCTATATGCATACTTACATTTTGACTGTCCTGCAGTTTTCTTCAGAGCCACATTCATAAGACTGTGTATGCATATAGGTACAATAAAAGGTTTTTGCTAAAAAGTATTCAAAGTAGTGAATAAATTGTATTTGTATAAGATATTACAGTAAAATAAAGGTTAGTGGTGAATTTGATAATACCTAGATTTTGTTAGAAGACTTTTCTGTTGAGTTAAAAGAATGCTGTTTTGTATAATATCAACAGATCAACCATCTTCATTTAATATTTTTCCTAACCAATAAACAATGTTTCATCACTGAGTACATTTGTGAATTAACTTTCCATATCAAAGCTTTCTAAGGTGTCAGTTCTTTGAACAGTCTTATTTTCATGCACATTTACTATTTTATTCAAAAATTTGTAATAATGCATAATATTTAAAATTTACAAACAATAAATATCATCTTTCACTATATAGATTATTAAAACAAGCAAAACTCTCCATTCATTTATAATCAAGCATAAGAAATGGTGATCATGTGACAGATTATTGTTACAGTTAATAACATTTATATTAGTTCTCTTAAAACTACTATCTATTTTGATCAGAAAATAATAGATTAGATTAAACAGCCTTTAAATAGTACACTATGTTGCAAATATCTCTACAACAACTTTGTAAAAATGAAACATCATTGTTTTGCTTTTGTCCAAAATCTACTAGAGACATATTTATCCTTAGATAGCTATTAAAATTAGTTATAAATCAAGTTACATTAAAAATAAAAGCTTTCTTAAAATCTGAAAAAAAAAATCTATGTTTCATTCAGATTACATTCAAATCCAGGTTGTTAGCATGACAATTATATGAATAAATCATAACACTACCGATTCATTAATTAGATAGATGATTTTTAAAATCATGGAATAAAATTTTATAATACTTGCAATTAAATTTACAATTTCCAAATATGATAGTCTAAAAATATGAAAAAATATCTTATGATATAAATAAATCTGAAAATAATATTCAAAAAATAAAACAAGTCTATAACTATTTGTGCTTAATTATCTAAAGTTACACATAATATATAGGGTATATGAGCACAGACTTTCACATGACCCCCCCACTCCCCACACCATCTCATAATACTGATACACTTGAACACATATATGTTGAAAAAATAAATGATCACCAATATACATATTTCATGCTGAAGCAGCAATCATCAGTTGGTCCAGATTACCATCTGTACACATATATGCTATAAGTACTCAGATATATATTAAGATAGCCAAACCTCACACTTTAATGGATAGGCTTCAATCTACTCCACACTCCAACTCTCCAACAGTCCATCCAATTAAAAATCTGATGATGGAATGCTCAAAGGCCATTCTGAGGCTGAGATTCTTGTCACACCCATGTTGACCTAATAAAATTACTCATATGCGTATTTTTAATTGTTTTTTTGAAGCATGAGGTTTTTTATTTCATTTTCACTTTTTAAATTTGTTTTTATTTTGTTAGAAAGCACATCAGATGTAGTTCTGAAAGTTTATCTAAAATTCTTTTGTTAATGTTTCAATTTGATCAATTTTCTATTAATTCAAATTTAAAAAAATACTTTCAAGATACTAATAGTATTTTTAAAAATTCTTGCTATTATAGATTGAATTTGCTAGATTTATTTACAGTAATATAAAAAACTTCAATATTCTAAGGTTTAAAAACTGAGATTCAGTTTTAACAGATTTTACGAATTATATAAACATTCATGAACAATCTATACATTCAAAGAGTTTCATTTTTTTCACTTTACAAGTGGCAATAGCAATGAAACTAAATATATATTGCAACTCACCAACAATCATTACCTTATAACTCATTGATAGCTAACACATTGGGCTAAACAAAAACTTACCTTGTAATCTTATCATTGATCACTACCTTAAAACTGATAGATAACCAACATATTGGGCAAGCCAAAAAACTGGCCCTGTAGCCCACCCTAACTAAAATGCAGCTCAGGCACAAATTCTGGAATCAAAGGTTACTGAAACATGCATCATAATAACTATGGATTTCTGAAATGCCAGAATATGATTCCTCTTGTAGATGATACACTAATAATTAATTAATTCTAATTACTAAACACAAGGTTTATATATTTAGTTAAATCATATCTCAAGTTTTATTTTTACTTTGCTTAAAATATAGGTTCTTTTGCAATTTTAAAATTTTATCTTAGATTCTCAAATGTCTTTACCTCAGAGTTCAAATTCCAAATGAACTTTGAACAAAAATATACTAATAGTAATATACTTCAAACTCTTAAAATGTGATAACTGTTATTTAAGCTATACATTAAACACTTTATATTTCTTTCTTAATTTTATCCTTAACATTCTTATGTTAAGGAAGCAGAAATAAAACTCTACAATAATATAGTATTTAAATAGTTAAATATAATATGACAAGCAAATTGAAATATTTCTAAATACTTTATTCAAGAATAACTATTTCATTTCTACTAACTATAAAACATAATAAGTTTTCCATCTTTTGATTCAACTTTTAATAAGCATAACATGAAATAATGGAGAAGACAATAAGGGTATATTTTATGTTACCACTTTCATAACAAGTGCATTTTAAAATAAAATAAATAACATAGTATTTATCTTCTGATAATGCAGATAAAAAATTAACAATAAGCTAAATGAATGATTAAATTTGAAAATAAATAAATTCTAATATGCAAGTAAAAATTAACAGTAAGTAAATCAGATAAATAAATTTTATGTGGCCATTAAAGTGTACTCTTAAAAATAATTAATAATGAAAACTTTATTTAAGTAGATTTTCTGAGTAACAACTGTGACAATGCAATAATGTCATAATGGCAATGAAACAGAAACATATTTAATTAATAGCAAAAAATATTTATTCACAACATATAAAAATTTCTATACAATATAACATTTATTTACAATAAGCATTATGGTTTTTTTTAATAATTTAATATATTACACCCACAAATATTAAGAAATTTACACATTACTGTACCTTTCATAAAACATTCCTAAAATTTATAACATAAGCAATTAACATTACTCAAAAGTTCTCTCATATATCCAATACAGTTCTTATTTCAAATGTTATATCCACAGAGCAACAGCAACTCATCAGTATGCCTATATCCAGGACACTAGTAAGATATTATATTCTTTTCATGATCAAAACAAGATTCAAAAATTAGTGTGGAGACACTTTATAAATTTGAAAATGAAAGTGACAAATATTATGCAAGATAAATAATACACATATAATACCAATAATACTTATGTTGGAGTAAGGAATAAATATGTTCAATACTTGTAATATATTTTAAGATTAAAATTATAGTGGAGCTAATAATGAATTATAAGATAAACATGCCTTTAGAAATTCGCAATATAGTAAAATATAGTTTAACAGTAAAATTCTATTGCAAAGTGGATAATAAAATACAAACAAGTAAAATACGAATGAGCCTCCAGTAACTATGTACAGGCAGTGCTCATAACAAACAAGCTGCACTCTCACTCATGAAGTGGATAAATGCATATAATAAGCAATATAATATCCATCTAAAATTTCCTAAAGGCATACCATTAATAGTATAAGGCATGAAACTGAAAATAATAATAGATAAATAAATAATTATACCTCTTGCACACACATACAGGAGGCACACAACATATTCATTTGGTATAATATTATGTATAGACCAATGAAATTGTCATTGCATCATGATGACAACATTCACTTTATAAGCTAACTAAAATTCTCTCACACACACGGACATTCATAATACTTTTGTTTATAAATACTTATATCAAATATATAAATGAGTGTTATACTTTGGGTACAATTCTTTATTTAAACTTAAACAATAATCCAGAGAACTCCAGAATAATAGTAAAAATTAACTCATAGAATAAACCTTTTACCCTATATCTCATCCAATTCTGTTTCTTTGACAACACCATTAAAAACATACCCCTACCCTACCACTACCACTACCACTACCACCCCCAACCACCGCCACCATCACCCCCACCATCACCACCAATAATAATAATAATAATAATAATAATAATAATAATAATAATAATAATAATAATAATAATAATAATAATAATAATAATAATAATAATAATAATAATAATAATAATAATAATAATAATAATAATAATAATAATAATAATAATAATAATAATAATAATAATAATAATAATAATAATAATAATAATAATAATAATAATAATAATAATAATAATAATAATAATAATAATAATAATAATAATAATAATACATAAATTATAGCTACAAATAATTTTAATTATACCAAAAATATATACCATAAATATTATACCTCTCTTCAGTTTAGAGATTAAAAGTTATTTTCCCTTTATTAAAAAAATTATCTCTTTTTGTTGAAGTCCTTTTTGTTATCTTCTTAAAATAATATGGCAATATAGTCCTTCATTAAGAAAGAGAAGGCACATATACAAAGATTTATAGCAGAAATTTCCCTTTTTAAAAAAAAAAAAATGTTTGTAATTAAATTTAACAAATTTAAAGATAACTAAAGTTGATAACAGAGGTTTTAAATAATGTAACACATTTCTAATTGTAATACAAATTGGAGGAGAAATGATCAAAAAAAGAATATTAATTAACAACTGTTTTTTATAAAGCTTCATATTATAAGTTGACATTTTAATAATATTAAGACACCATAAGTTAAATCACTTCTTTTCTGTTTTTAAATATAAAGAAATATATTTAAAACAAATAAGCAATTTACAAAACTATTTTAATGAATAGATAGAGGAAATTGGAATGGATACATATGTTAATTCAAACTTAGCTTATTGTTCTAAGCATATAAATATTGGAATAAAATATTTTCTTTAAGATATTAAAAAAGTTGATTTTTATGACATTATCTTTCATTATAATTTTATAATACAAGTTTAAATAATTGTCACTTCTTCTCTTTTTAATAAACTCAATACTTTGGAAGTAGTTCATCATTTTCATATTTTAATTTGGCATAAATATAATAGCTTCCTTAGCAATTAAAATCAGTGTAAATAAGTAATTTCAAAAGTAAGTAAATTGTTAAAGAAAATTATTATACAAAAGTTTAAATTTAGCTAATGTTTAGTATAAGAATAACATAACACACTTTCCTCATGTGCACTCTATTTTCTGTTGTCTTCTTTTGAATATTATTAGAATTTTTAGCATCTTTATAAAATGTAATTGCTTTATGAGTCAGCTGAATATATAACTCTTTATTTTTTTATTCAGACATGAAGACAATAAAAAATCAAATTTAAAACTTTTAAATTGATTTTAAAAATAATAATTTAATTCAAAACTAAAATGAAGTAATTAAAGAATAAAATTAAGATTATTTTATAATAGCACACTTATGCATCAAGATTTCCTAATGCATCAAGATTTCCTAATACATTTTATGTAGCATGATATAGTTAAACCAATCTCTTCCTAGTATTTTTTCATAATATGTAAACTTTCTGATATATTTTTGCTTTTTTAATTGATCATACTTTGAACTTTATCAATCCAGACAATTTAACTATGTGATGTCTAGACTGATAATTACCACATAATTAATTTTATTCACTATGATAAAAATTATTTATTTATTTATTTTCAAATTAAACATTCCTTTTATCTCAAAGTATCTTGTTTATTTTACTTTGTCCTAATTAAAAGCTTTTTTGTAATATCATAATTATTAAATGTATCCTTTTTAAAAAATATTATTACTTATCTTTTAAAGACTACATTCACACACATATATCCATACCTTCACATGTACACTAAATATAACAAAGATTTTAAAACAATGAAAATAAATTAATGTTTAACATTTAAAACTGATTTAAATCAATACTCATCCCAAGTTTTCTATACACCTGGGTCTCATTTTATGCAGTAGATAGGTTCCTCAAAAATGCACACAAAAGAAATTGCACAAAAATAAACATAACTTACCTTGAAAAATGGGGGATAGGTTCTGTAATTTTCAAAATTGGCATAAAAGCAAAGCAACAAAGAAAAATTATTTTAAAATTCGCATTAAAAAAATAAGGAAATAAAGTATGACTAGTAAAAAATTTCAAATATTTGAAAAAAATTAATACAAGACAAACTTTTTTTACTTTTTTTATTAACTACAGTATTTAATTTTACATTTTTTCATACATATTTTAATCCTTACCGCTAATTAGACAATATATGTTCATTTGTGAACTAGTAAGAAATCAGATTCATTATGTGATGTACAACTAGCACCACTTTCAGACTTGTGCTATGTTAATGGTTTTCTGTTTCTATATTTAAAAAAGAAGATCGCAAGCAAAACAAAAAGATTATATATTATCATTAGAAAGATTATTTTCAGTTTATAAAATCAATAAAATCGTAGTTATTATTTATTTTAAAAATCAAAAAAAAATATTTATTTCTGTTAATATCTAACAAAACACATTTTAAAAGTTTAAAATTTTTGAATATTTATTGCAATATTTTTATATGTACATATAAATCTATGATTATTATTTACTCATTAGTTATTTACATAGAAGCTAAAATTCTAAATACAGCTTCGGGCCATATTCACGTTAGCTGCTAATATAAAGTTATATTTTTGAAAAAAAAAAAGTATTTCAAGTCAAAATAAGTTATTAATAATTTACATTTCTTGATATCTAATAAATATAGTGAAATATGAAACATATTAAGAAGAAACATGAATCACATAACTTCAAAATCACATTAAAATAATTCGCATAAAATGAGACCCAGGTGTACTTAAATCTCTATATTCTGATTTAAAATACTCTTACATAAACTAACAAACAAAGATCCTAACAGAGGTAAATAACCATTTTTATACAACATAAAATAACTTTGTTCATTGCATTTACTTGAAACATATCAAGTTTTAAATGAACTTTTCATTAGATTCAAACTATTGATGTTAGTTTTTTAAGCAAATATTAAATAATCTAAGTATTTTAAAATAACTAAGAGCCACTACATAGGCTAACTAAATTATTGTAATCTATAATATTGAAACATTTAGCTTAAGACTTTATTATAATACTAATAAGGAAATTTGTTTATTGTAATCTAGAAAAAAAAAATTAAGCATTACAACATATATGTCATCCACAGAGTTAAATATATAGTTGCAATATATGTATATTAATATTAAAAACATTAATATCACCACTAAAAGGAAATAAGAACAATTGGCAGCATTTCATTACAATTATCATTGTTATTGAATAACAATAGCAATATAAAATGACTGATAAATAACTATATAATGAATGTAAATAAAAGCGTATTAAAAAATTAACATTTAAAAAGAAAATTGAAGTATGGTTGAAGCATTTGCTTTTAAAAATAGTCTTTTTTACTCTATTTTAGAGTAGTCTAATGTAAGTTTGATTAATCCACAAACATTAGATGATACTGCTATTATATAAACATCTTTTGACTTATGGCATTCATCAATAAGGACTTTAATTTAATGTGTAACCTTATGCACTTATGCAACTATCAGATACCTTTATGTCATTTATGCTATCACAATAACAGTATAAAATTTAAAATCAAAACCTGTAAGGCTAATTAAACATGGATAAAAACAGATAATATATCCTATATATATATGTGAAGATTTTCAGGACTTAAATAAACAAAGTGGGATAAATTTCTGTTCACTGCATAAGGGGTTTGCAATGTTAACAGAAAAGAAATCGTTTTTGTTCCTTAAAGAAAAAAAAAACAATGCAAATTTTTAATGTCAACACCATATGTTCTTGTCATTGGAGCTGTTATGGTATGTGGCTATTCATGCAGTAAAATAATGAATAGCCTACTCACTGGCATGCATCATTCAGTGTGATATGTTTTAGTTTGGCTTTTTTCTCCAAATTTAAGATCAAGAAATATTATAGACTTTCTTCACGGTTGATTGATAGTGCTTACTTAACTCAAACCTAAGTTTAGATTTCTGAAGACAGGATAAAAAAAGTATGGATGTACGAATGACTTGTTTTTAGTTATTTACAATCATGATCTACAAAACAAAATTATCATTTTTTACTTCCAGGATACTGAAAAGTTAACCAAGGCAGAGGATGGTGATTAAAAGCAGAGAAATCGAAAAATCTCCTGTTTGTGGTCAATAGCTTTCATATAATATTGACATTTTATTTAGTTACCTATAACTTAAGATGACATTCAAGTAAATAAAGATAACATGCATTGGAAAAAGAATTGCATACTATTAAATGGATATTATATGAGTTTGTTAAATTAGAAGAAAGGGTGGAGTCAAATACTTAACTACAAGAGTATTAATATTTATTTGTAATGAAACCCATTCCCTTATAAATGCAAATTTATTATAAAATAAGATTTATTATAAATAAAAATATTAAAAACAATACTATAGAGATTGGTGTTATATCAGGCGCAATACCATTATTAATGAGGTTAATGGAAGATACCCACTGCACATAACTCAGATTTGAATCTCAGCAATTCTTATTGTAATGAAGAAGTATAGAATTTTTTATAAATATAAAAGGTGCTTTGATTGCACCAAACTTTATTCAAAATTTTTACTTTGAATCTAAAATTGGGAAATGATTGAAAGAGAAAAGGACAACAGAAAAACTTTATTATGATGATAGAAATGAGAGACAGCATAGATTTGGATGTTGAGTAAAAGTATTTTTCCTTCGATATAAATTAAATAATTTATGAAATGTTTAATGTAATATTTCAGTTCTTTTTTAAAATTTATGTTGTTTTTTTTCATGCTACTATTTTCATTAATTTGTTCTAAGTTTATTTATTTTCACCTAATTTTTTTTAAAAATAAATAAGAATATACATAGATATGAAACTAAACAGAACTAAAGTAACAAAATACAAAAAGTTATTAAACAATTCAAAACAAAGATGTGATGTGATGTGATGTATTATGGCTTCTCCTTAAACGAAGTCAAGAATATCTCAGCAATTATGCTCAGATAAACCTGTTAGCCACTTTCTTTTACATTCCCCACTCTAAATTTACCCATAATCTGCTCTATCCCATTTCCACAACATAATTTTTGTCAACTCTATAACCTTTATATCTAAATCCCCCTTATCTTTTCCCAAACCCAGCATAAAAACCAAAAATTCACTTTCTGTATAATCACTCTTTTCATATTTATTTTTCCACAACTTCATTATATGTACCCTTTCTGTTTTCAAACATTTACATTCAATTAACTCTCCATATAGTAGTGCCATCTTGTGCTAACAAAAGCAATCAATGGATGCCAGAATTGGTTTAATACAAAAAGTCCCAGTATCTTAGCTAATTACTAAGTAACGATTACAATTATCAAGAATTACCATATCAGGGGGGAAATAATTAAAATAAATGGGTTCAAAAAATTAAAAGGGCTAGAGATTTAGTTTCTTAGAGGATGTAATAAATGGCAAATTATGTGGAAATCAACAATAAATTTTTAATTTTACCTTGTCTTAAGAATGCATGTCATTATTAAAAAATTGACAAAAAGATACTGCATGTTGAGTGTATGTATTTATATGTGTGTATGTATGTGTGCATGTGTGTATTTAAAATAAGTCAATTGTTTAAAAAAAGTGAATAGAAGTGTAATTATGCTTTAGAAATAGTATATATATGCCACTATATTTACTAAAGTTATTTGAGACAACATCCAATGCAATGAATTTGGGCAGTTTGAAACCAAAACAAATTATGAATAATATTTCTGTAGTGTAATTTTCACTACACCACTCTCATGCAAGATAGAGTGACTGGTATCTATCCACTTATAAAACTTTGTGAAGGGATGTAATCATAAATATATGATCAAAGACATGTGAAAAATATATATAATCCCCAAGACAGCCATTTCATGCTAAACCAACACTCATTAGTTGGCCAGACAACAATCTCTTACATGTCTTTAAAATATTGTATCAAATATATAAATATTTTTAGCAACAACTTCCATTCTTTAATAAATGCTTTAATTTATACACATTATCAAATGGAACTTGAAACTAAAGATTTTATTTGCAATCGAATGTGATCTTTTTATACGTGAATTTAAAAGATGAAAGATATTTCAACACAGTTATATAATTATTTCAATTAAATTAATTATATATAAAATTATTATTTTTTTAATATATAGATGAGAAATAACGATTACATATTTATAGAATATAAATACAAAACTGTGCTTAATATATGAAAGAAAAGCATTGATCACATATTTATATAATATAAAGGCATTCGAAAACATTCTGTATAAAAATAAGAAAACTTTATAACATATTTTATCCGAAGTTATAGATATATTTAATTTTTAGTAAAATTTCAAGTTTATATCTTAGATAAACCGAAATATAATAATTTTAATCTAATAAGAAATTGATTCCTTTTGTTATTTATTTAAAAGACAATTATTGGAATATATATATACTTAACCTAGATGTAATTAAAGGGGAGTTGAACCCAGAGTGCTGATTCAGTATGCAATACATACATTGGAGATTATTTATTTTTTTCATATGTATGTGATCATGTGCATCTGTTATATTGGATAAAGTGGATGACTGTAGAGAGTTTGAAAGTCTGTGTTCAAATCCTCTTTAATTAAAGATAATTATTGCAAATAACTAGAAATTAAAAGTATGAGACTTGTAAATTAAGTTTAAATATTTCATATACATAGGTACAAAACAATATTTTGCAGCTATTAGAGAAAAATAGTGATGTAGCCTAACTGAAATTATTTATCCAGAGAAAATTGTGTATTAGATAGCATTACCACATATTTATCTAGTGTTTGAAGCATAATGGTAATAATGTTAATTTCTGTAATTCAGAATTTTTCAATTTTAATGTTCATATAATTTATTTAATAATTTTCCAAAGCTAATATGATGAAGGTCCAACAAATAATGTCTCTAGCCAAATGCAACTCATCAACCTTGCAATTAATACATTAATCTAAATTATGGTTGCCCAACAAAAATTTAAAAAAAAAAGTGTATGTTGCAAAAGAGAATATACAGTCCATATTCTTAGTAGAATTAGCAAGGAATTCAATTATATTACATATGAAATTTACCTTTTCTTTATTACTCCACTGTTCACTTTTTCTATACATACATTTATCTTTTTATATAGATGTATTTTTTAATTTTCATCTTTTTATTTCTCATGTGTCAAAGCATCAGCTGGGAAATGAACCCATCAAAACTGGGACAACTGCTTGTAAGGCAGCTGTGCTGACCACTCGACCACCAATGCTCGCATCTTTTACACAAACTTTTTATTATTATGCTCTTTGTAAGCTTACATTCACCTTATGGACTTTCATTTTGTCTATAACTATTTCATTTAAATTCATTTTGAAATAAGTTTAATCTTGCAGGTATAGGTAAACCAATATTTAAAACTTCTCAAAATCCTTCTACAAACAGATAGTGAAGGAAAATATAATAATAACTATTAGTCGCTAGCCAATGATAAAGATTATCTTATTTTTATATTATCTTATATTCTATATAAAAAGATCAATATAACTATTTACTATTCTCTTTTGGATGATTATCTGGGATGAACATGGACTGGTTACTGGAAGAAATCTTAAGTTAGTTTGTATACTGAAAAAAAAATTAACTTGAATCTTAAGTGTGTGGGGATGAGAAGTAGCAATACTAACTACACTATCTATCCTTTAATATATATACATATAATTTATTTACCATGTTTAAAATCGCAAAGAAAGTCAGTTATAAGTGGAACTTTTTATAATAAAAGAAATAACTTGATACAAAAAATATAAATTTTTAATTTACTAGAATATTTAATTAAAATATAAAGTTAGATTTTAGAAAGACATTTTCACAATATTTTTTTAGATATTTTATGGTAAACATCTAAAAACAGACTTAGCTGGTTTTCTTTATTAATTTCATAAATTTTTAAATAAAAATATATCAAATTTATTTTTCTGAATATTTCAAAACTATACTTGAAAAAACATCATGTATTTAACATGTTGTGATCTTTATTAATTATTAACAAGTAAAAGTACAAAAAAAAACTTAATAATACTTTAGAACACTAAAAATATTTTTTGAATCTTTCATATAAAGAGATGTTAAATAAAATATTAGAATCAAAACATGATGTCGAATAATTTAAAAGTTTAAAATAAAAGTTTTGATCCATAACAAATTTAGAAAATAATAGACATTTATGTAGATATATTATTTTACATTTCCAGAGAAATAGTCAGATTAAGAATTATATGTGTATGTTAAGAATAAATAAATATTTCATCCAAGTGCATTAAATTCAACACAAAAAAAAAAAGGTAAACGTCGTTTATTTTGAACAATATGGACTTGTAAAGCATACATATATATATATATTGAGCCGGATTGATTTCCAATTCAATGGTTTTATTACTAAAATTAAAAAGGGAAAACAACTGCATTTTCATTAAATGTCTAATGCTCAATTTTTTATTATTATTTAAAACACATACGCATTTATATTTTAAAATAGATTATTTAATGTTTATAAAATTGATTGTAAAATAGTTTACTTTCACAGTCTGTTTTAATCAATTTGATTAAAAACAGGCAAGCTTGCTAATTATATATTCCTGTTGCTTTTATTGTAATTATTTTTAAAGTTAATTCTAAAAAGCGGAGATTTAGTTTTGTATTTGTCGTTTTTGTTTCAATTATCCCTGGTTGGAAGTCTTAAATTAGATTGAGCGGGAAATTAATATTTGCCCTGCCTGGAATATAGAATGGACACTAATGAAAGTTTTGCACGGGAAATTTAGCGAGGCAACGATAGCCCGCCAATTTTTGGAGACAGAAGAGATTCATTATTAGATACACACTTGGATTATGGCAGGCAAAGAGATACCATTGTGAGTAGCTGTTCGGATGTTTAATTCCTACTAAAAACTTAAATAATTATTGACAAACTTCATTGCTGTGCAAGATGTCAAAATCCACCGCTGTGAGTTTTGCCATCATTAGAATGTCTGGCTAATTTAAACAAAGGATGGAGACATGCCTACCCGCTCTTCTTCAGTCATGCCATGAACCTCTAAAATAAACACTGCCTCTACCTTGCCGCTGTCAAAGGACCTGAAAGATGAACTATTATCAAAAGTGCGCACTCGTTACCAAAACACTAGGACTCTGCCTTACTATAAGCTAAACTTTTTCCTATTCTAGCCAGGGTAAATAAATTGCATTTAATTAAATATCCGCTCAATCTAATGAAAATTATGTTTGAAAATGGTATTAATTGTTTTTTAATTATTTATTGTCTGTATGTACTCTTTTCTAGTATTTAAAGTGTGTCTAGGAATCTTAGTTTTAAGATTCCAAGTTTGTTTGCAATTTTTGTTTATCAGAGGGTGCATTAGGAGATAGTATTTTATATGTTTAATATATACCTGATTATTTCGTTAACTATTACAAAACGCATTGGCAGTTTTCATAGTCTTTATTTATTCACCTGCCCTTAGTTGTAAAATAAGGAATCTTTAAGCATGTTTCGTTTTGTGCTTTTTGTGCAAACAACAAAATCTTTTTGCTGGCTATTTGTTAAGTTATTTCTTCGGGTTGTCTGAAAGTAGTCATTTCTTTCTGGATTACGTAAGATCGTAATCAAATATCTTTTGCTGTCTTGTAAGTGAGATCAACCATGTTTACTTTGAATGTAGTATTACGCGCAGCAATCCTGCGGCGTTTTAATGACAGTAATTAGAATATTACTGTTCGGACGTTCGTGCTGGTTACGTTGATTTCCGGCGGGACAGTAACTGTTTTATTATCCCTGATTCAGGAAGCTAAAGTTGTTGTTTGTTTTGTAATTTTACAACTGGCCAGCAAGAAGATATTTTCCTAACCATTTCTTCTATTTTAAGTGAGATAATTTTGCTGCCAAAGTGTTTTATGCCTTCATGTTTGTCATACTCTTGTGCACTCTCTGGTAAATATGCGTATTCGTGGCTAGATGTCTTCACTCTATTGCACAACATTTAATAAAATTAATAAATTGTTTAAACTTACTTTGGCTGACGTTTGTCTTTGTGCTTTGATTTCTCAACTGTCTAAATAATATTTAAGATATCTTGTCCCTCCCTGAGTGTAGTTCGGTGCCCTTTTGATTCGCATATCCTGTCCACCCTAAAATAAATGTCTAGTTCCTATTTTCGGACTAGTGGCGCCCCCGGGGTCAGTATATGCGAATCTCAAAGATCTTTCTTCCATTACAATATATATATATGCAAATTTCTTTTATATTCATTGATGTGATATGGTATCGTGAGCCACGCCTTTGACCTAATTTTGAATACAGATTATATAAAACTTAAATTTTTATGCCAGATTAGAATCAGGCTTATGAATTTTATTTTAGATAATTCTACTATATCCAAACCTTGGAAAATAAATCTTTTCTTCTATTGTTAGCTAAAGAACAAACTGAAAATGCTCTCATCGGTAAGAAATTGATGTCTAAAGAATGATGGTATATATTTCCTCATGATATTCTTTAGTGAGAATTTTGCATATAATGTACTACTTAAAGCTTGTTTTTTCTCTTATCATTATTTATAATTGCATATCCAAATACAATAATCTGCTTCGCTTACAAGTCCAGCCATTATTTCAAAATTAATTTTAGATATCTACCAATTTCATAGAAATCTTATTATTTTTTTTCATATAGCTTCTCCTATATCATATAATAATGCTTATAACAGTAAATTTGTTAAACTCCTTATCAACTGAACTTTGACAAGTTTTTAGAATAATGACTTCCTATACATTCTATTTGGGTAATTTAGGAAAAGGTTTTGCTTTGCAATAAGCTATTTAATGATACCCCTAAAATTCAAATTTCCTCCTTGTCAGCATGCATCCCAATATTGGAAATGGCAAATTTAAATGTTGAGTAGTATTTTTCATGAAATATTTAAATAATTATTCAGAAGTTCAGTAGGAATACATGTTTCAAACAGGGACATGATATATAAGCTAACTAAATCTCCAATTATAAAATTTGTAAACAAGTACTTATCAAAACGGGAATTTTCACATTAATATAGTTGTAAAAATACATCTAAAGTAATTTATTATGTTAAGCTTTAACTGAATAGAATTAAAAAAGATATTTGGGTTCTCTATGTTTCCAGAATAAAAGTATCTTCATAAGGACTCATAGAAATCAAATTTACTAATACATAAGATTTTTAAAAAGAATCATCCATTGATTACTTCAAAGAGAAGAAAAACTTAAACAAATTGTGAGAATAATTTCCAAATGTGTTTAAAACTACTGTTTCAGCCATCTAATATTATTTTTTGTCTAATTGCATGAGACCCTTTGTCAATTTGATCAGCAAATTGTGTTGAGATATAATTATCTGGATAATACTATAAAATCACCTCAAAACCGACTAATGAAAAGAATGTCATTGCAGTTACTCAAACTTTCTTAAAATGTAAGCATTTTTGAAGTATACTGATTATGATCATTTACTACATATCTAAATCTGGAGAAGCTGAATTGAAGAAGAAAAAAAGTGTTGTAACTAAAATAGTTTTGACATGTTAATGATTGTTATTACAAGATACAATTCCAGAGCATTTGAGACATTAAATAGCATATGGTGGCATCATTTTTTCCAATAATCTTCAAACATTATTTTGATTTCTAATCATACTAAAGATTATAATAATGACAAATAAGTTAATTTCTCAGCTTATATATAAGCACTCAAATGTGAGTATTTCTCTACTTTTTGTCTGAAAGCAGACTGAGAATGGAGATTTAAATGCAATTACATGGTAATCATTAATTACTCAAACTTACTATAGATGACACTAGAGGAAATAAGGGCTCTTAGTATAACTAAATATTATATTTGAGCAGATGGACAACCAATTTCATATCTAATTGCAAATTATTTATACTCTAAATAAATTAGACTTTTTAAACATAGTTAAGACTGTGTAATCTGTGCTATTGGGCCTATGATATTGTAAATAGCATTTTTTCTTCTTGTATTATCATAAAATTTGAGCATAAATATAAAGTTTGAAGTTTTAATTAGAATGTTTTCTTTTATATAGCTAGGGTAAGGTTAACCAATAAACTATTGATATTGTTGAATAAATAGATATCTATAATGGGAGTATAAAGCTAACAAACTAATCAAATTCAGGCAGAAAGAGTGTGATGCTCTGATAATACAAAGCCCAACTATATTTTGATTTAGTTTTCTGGACTGATGGGGGAACTGTACATTTCTAATCACACCGAACTCAGTTTGTTTGTCTGAAATCCTATACTTTTGCTACATCCTGAATGATATTAATTTCTTGATACAGAATTCATTATTAATGTTCTTATCAGATTTTGTGATTGAAGACGTACAACACAAAATAGGAGATAAAAAATCTGTTTCTCAATATTACCGGATACATAAAAACAAACATTCCTTTTGCCGTTTTTGCACAAATATTATAAATTATCATTAGGATAAAAGATATTTATACTGTGATAAAACTATGTCATCATATATTGTGTTCTAGATATGTCATTATAAATGTTTATGACCTCTCTGTTCAAAGTATGTTAGATTGGGTCACATTGCACTACAATATAAAAGAAATGAATGCTTCACATGCAATTCAGTCAACATAATGTCATGTTTTGTAGCAACAGTTTCTAGTATATGGTATAATACTTCATCTCAATTTCTTCAAAATTTTTATTTCTTTACAGTTAACATCTCTTATTTCACCTATAAGTCTTGAGTGTAGCCAATTCTTATACATGACTTTAATTTAAGTGGTAATGGAAACATACTTATGTTCATGACAAAATAATAAATTTCCAATCTACAAATTATATGTTCATATTTATATATGCCGACATTTAATTAAATTGATCAATAATATTAAATCAATTTCATCTTAACACCAAACAAAATTCTAAGAATCTTCCACTATTACAATAACCCACTAAAAGTTATTGGCAATGAAATGTTTTCTAAACTTAGATCAATAATAGTTTTTTAGTCTTAATGAAGAACAAGATTATAAAAAAGATATTCAAGAAAGATTTAGATTGGTCCAAAATATATATAATTAAAGTTATATTATTTAAATTCTTATACTACATTCACACAAGTGAAGTGTTACACATAAGTGTGTTCTACTAACTTAAGAGACATTCTTTAACCACTATCTTTTATTATTTCTAAAAAATTTTTATAAAACAAATATACAAATGCATATTTACACTATATACAATATTATAACTTTGCCTGATAATGTTGGCTTGATATACCATTGGTTGTCATGCAACTAAAAGGAAAGAACTTCAAGTACCCTTCTACTCTTACATACCACATCCAGCTGTACCATGATAGCTTGCATCATGAGTAGGTGTAGACACTTTTGGCTGTGTTGTCCCACCCTGCCTTATGTCTAGTTTATGGGTAATAGTTTCAAGTTTTACATGAACTTTCCTCATTACTCTGCCATATATTGGACAGCATATATATTGCTATTCAGATTTGACAGTTGTTGTCTGACCTTACATCCAAATGGATTAACTATTTATGGCTAGATACCCTTCCATAATGCAAACATTTGGATTCAGTAAACCTCCTCACCTGCTGTCTCATCCTTGCCATTGGATGGGTCTTATCTATTTGTATATTTGTTGGTCTGTAATGATAAATATTTAATCATATTAAGATAAGATGGAATCTGAACTAGTCCATTATTTGAAAACCAAGATGAAATATAACAATTGGCTAAATGAATATTCTGTATACTTTCTTCAAGTAATATTATACCCCTAGATCTGAGTATATACTGCTCTTTTATGTATATGATTTTATAGTAATTTTTATATTCTACTTGTCTTTATTAAAATATTCACTTATCAAAATTTATTGTGAACTTCTCATATACAAGGGACCTAAGAAGATGTAATATAAATTGATGTTTGAGTAAATTAATAAGCAAATTTCTATCTAATTTTTACATAACTTTAAATAAATAATTAGTGACTTATAATTTACCAATGCAAAAATGGATTGATATCTAATATTTATTTACTTGTATTTACTGTACAGCCTTTTTGTGTGTGTGTGACTTCACCAACATTGTTCAAGTAATGAGAAGCAACCAGAAAAAATTTCTTTTTAAATGTAAAGCAACAAATTATTCCACAAAAATTTGCATTAAAAATAAATAAATTATTTTCTATTACATATATATGTAAATCTTTATTAGAGATATGATTAGCATATAAAAAATAAATATTCCTCAGAAACAATAGGGGAAAATAAATTACAAATCACTGACAAAAACAATCAGTTTTATAGTTCTAGCTAGATGTATACTCCCCATTTGAAAAATCTCAATTCATAATGTTTAATAATAATTATAAAAATTCAATAATTAAAATGCTTTAAATTTAATATAAATTTGAACTGCTACAAAATAAATATTAATGGATTTATATCTCAGAGTATATGTTTAACATTATTTCTATTTCAAAACTGCATATAGTTTAATGTTTAATGAATATTTAAAAATATTATACATATATTGTATTTGAGTTTCTTTATAAGCAATTTTTTAAATCCCATTGTTGAAATTTATACGATTGTGAGATTGCGTTTCCCCCCTCCCCCAAACAATTACAACTTCCATTTATGCTTACTGTGACCTGTTTTTCCTCCTTAAAAATTTAAAATTACATCATTGCTTTTTTAGTTGTTAGAAATAATTTACTTTCTATTTTGTTTGATTACTTAATGATAAATGATAGTTTTTTTATAATAACCTTTATAAACTCATTTCCTGATAATAGTTTGTTTCTTTTTATACTTATAAATCTTTCTTTATTTCCATTATAAACTTGTTTTAGTTTCATTTATAACGAATACATGGTTTTATTTAGAATTAGAATAACCTGCAATATTTGTTTGTATTGTAAAAAGAAAGACAAATGTATATAAATTAATAAGTATCTACATGATTTTATTTATAAATAAAACATTTATAAATGCCAACTTAAAAGTGATGATTGAGCGTGAAATGCATCATGGGAAATATTTATCTTTTTCGGATGTCTTTATTAATTTGTATTTAAAATATGCATTAACTAAAAACATAATATATAAGAAAAAGAGGAATGATGTTGGATTGACAATGCTATGTGTCATGTTTTAAAAAGTCACATATTTTAACTGAATTTTAAGTTTATATCTGGGCTAAATATGATATGATAATATCTAGCCTAATAACTGATTAGTAGGCATCATTAATGTATTTATCTAAAATGATGGTATCAAAGCTAGGTGCACAGAAATATTGCCACTTGTAGATCTAACAATTATAAACAATATTATGCTTTATATTATAAATGACTCATTAATGTTTATGGGGGAACTATAAATCTTGAGGTTATGTTGAAACTGTTACATTTTTTAAAATATTTATGATATTGCATTAGATCCTGAGATCTAGATGCAGTGCTCTCAGATCCAAAGCTCCTCACTGATGAGGGCCACAAGCCAGAAACTAGTCTGGGGATATTGGATGAGTAGGAATTAGATAGGGATTTTATGCACAAGCCTTCTGGCATCCATTGATTACTCTGTTTAGCACAGGTGGCAATACTGTATGGAGAGTTTTCCTCTGTTTATATTAGCATTATACTTGTAATTATATATTGAATTGATTCCATCATTTAGAATTAATAGAAAAATTGGGACTTTCATTTAAATTTTCAAAATATATTCAATTGTTAGTAATAACATGCAAATTAATACATCACACAATGTTTTGAATGGTATTGTTTTTCTCTCCTGTTCAGGAGTTTCTGGCCTGAACATTGATAGTAGTGGCCTGTGAAGCAAACTTAAGTACTGGATAATGTATTAAAAAAACAATCAGACCATTGAAAGCCAACTAAAATAGCGCAAAGTAATGATTAAACAAATAAAAATAGATTTTTCTAAAATAACAATTCTGCAAATACTAATAAACATATGCTTAATTGTGAACAGGCAAAATAATTAGAAAAATATATTGAAAGGATGCTAGGTAGTAATAAAACTAAATATTATTAAAAATTACCTTTTCTGTCTGTATTTTTTAGTGACAAATAACATCATAAATCAATAATAATTTATAATATTTGAAAAATACTGATTAATCTTGCATTTAAGAAAATATGCAAAAATCAAGAGCATCATCATAGATAAGTTTATAAAATTTCTATTTCAATTTGGGGCTTTGACCTTAATAGCATAGTTTATTAGGGTGTAACTTTAAGTTCAGTATTTATGAATTTGTATATCTCAGAATTAACACCAATATTAGTACTAGCATTGGTCATGACAACAGTACCTAAAGAAATAATGTGTGTATTATTAACAACTGAATATATTTCAAAAATAGAAGTTTAAATTTTTCTAAAGACATTTTACAATTAATTCTACATGATGGAAATATTCAATATACAATTATAGATTGTATTAATAATTGAAAAGCAAAGAAAAAGCCACTGAGAGAAATCAAATAATATCAAGTAGCCATCGTATACTATAGCCTAGTATGTCCAACTTAATCTATATACATTTAAGTATCTAAATAATTAATAAAACACCTATATAATTATGTGATAGTAATGAATAGTGCTAATTTATCTTGCACCATTTATAAAAAAAAAAATATTAACTTTATAAGCTGCAATTTTTCATTATTTTTTTTAAAAAACAAACATTTGAAAAGATTAAAATTTTAGTCCAAAATAAAGTAATACTATCCAATATTATATTACATGTATATAAATTAGTAAAATATATGTTATGCTATGTTAATTAATAGATTTAAATATTTTAAATTATGATATCCATATAACTATATAAATAAATCAATAAAATATCACATGACCTATCAAGGGTGTTTAGATTATATATTGCTGTTTCAATAGCATACTTTTTCACCTTTTTTATGCCACTTATTGCAAGCTTTAGAAAACAATGATAATTGCCTGATAAAAGCCATAAGCTTGAAACCAGCTAAGGATTTTGGATAGAAAAGCATAGAATAGGAATTTATTAAGCAGTGTCATCTAACAACTATCAATGTTTTCTAAAACTTGCAATAAATGACATAAAGAAAGTAAAAAAACTATGCTATTGAAACATGTAATATTCTATACATAAGTGTTTTGATTGCTTAAATTGTAATCACTACCAACAAACCTCATACAGATAAGAAAAAGAAGTATCACATGTTTAACATAAATCACATAAAAGCTTCAATTTCCTTATTTGTATAAATTCAGGTAATTATAATTACAACTGAAGTATATATATATATATAGCTTACAACAGTTCTTTCATATACAATGTAATGCAAACTGTAAGGAAAATAAAGAATGTTTTTTTAAAAAAATTTGTTTGCATTAAAGTGTATATGAAAGAACTGTTGTAAGCAATATATATGAAGATATGCAAAGAAAGTGAAAGAGAAGAATAAGAGAATATAACTGAAGTAAAGGAAATACTGCTGACTGCCAATATTGCATGTTATTATTCTTTATTTATATCTTTATCACAGTTTAAAACAATTTTATATACATATGTTATACTGCCCACATATTAATATCACAACCCCGCTCCATTAATAAAGGCCACTTGATTATAATTGCTTAGCAATAAGTAAAAAAAAACATAATCCAACCTTTCTCTAGTTTGTTATTGATATATAAGATAATTGTGCCTAAACAACTAGAAAGACGTGCAAATTTAAATTAATATAAAATAAAATTCATAATCAAATGGTTTAAATTAAAACTATAAAACCTTTAAAACCCACTTTCACTTTTTAATTTAATATTTATAGGAGATGCTCAGGCATAATGCTAACGACATATACAAAGTATTGTAGCCAACTGCATATTAATATCACAATTCAGTCAATAATTTCTTAATTATTAAAATGATAAATAATTTAAAAGTTTTATAAAAATCTGTATTATATAATAAATTGTTATCTATACTACAAAAATTATGACTAATCTTGTAACTGACTATTATGTTTGAATTTGTCTTTCTAATATAAATAATTAAATAAATTTATGAATTTAAGTCATAAATATGTCACTCTATACTAAAAGCATATTTCAGGCGCTCTGAAATTTAACAAAAAAATCTCAACAAACACGCACGCACACACACCCGCATATAGCAACAGGTAAGCAGATTTCTAGAGTTGAAAATCTATGTCAGAACTAATAATTAACAAACACGATGATTTAAGTGAAATAATTTATAAATTTGGATTTTATATTACATATGTTGAATAGAATGATGGAAACCCTATTGAAATTAGATAAATTGTAAAAACAAGCTTTAATAGTTCGCTTCAGGGTAAAGAGTGATAAAACAACTTTTTAAAGTACAACAAAGAACAAAAAGGATTAGTGGATAAGACTTTACAATTGCTGACAGATAAACGATTTCACTTAAGTGTTCTTTTTTCCTTATTTTACATTCTAATAAGAGGATGTAGACATTATATTTAGCAATCAGTAATCAATAATTAAATATATAAATTGACTGTTCCAATTACCGGAAAGAGCAATTCTAAACTGTGAAAAATCTAAAAATATATTTTTCTATTCTAAATTTGAACCTCAAGCCACATGCATGACAGGAAAAGGTGGCAATTAGAGCATAAGATCATTTTAACATATATATATATATATTGTTAAAAGGCTGTTCCCTTGTTAACAATTTAAAATTGTTGATTGTTATTGATATTAGAATTGTCTAAGTTTTGACAGTTGTTAGATGATATATATCTGTTAAACTTTGTACTCAAAGCAAGGAATAGGGTATTAAGCCTTTTGATATTAATCAAAATAATTAAAATAATTACTATTAGTAATTTTCCATTGTTTGACAGCAATTCTTAACCTAACTTATTTAAGCATTTTATATTTTAGAATTATATCCTAAACTTTAAAAAAAAAACTTTTTTATATCAATAAGATCATATGTATCCAGCATTTTTGTATTAGTAGGGAATTTATATCTGCAGTAAGAAAAAAGATGGAATTATTACTAAAAAGAGAAATAACACCATGAAAAGGATAGAAAACTTTTATCAAGAATTATATAGTATAGTAATAAAGAACAAGTGCCTCCTATATCTATTATATGTTGGAATTTCCCAGAATTTAAATGAAGAAGTGAGACATGCAATTGGGAATTTATGAAAAAAGGAAAAGTTCCAGGTAATGATAGAATTATAATTGATATATTAAAAGAAGCAGGTGAAGAAATAGAATTTTTTTTAGCAATGTTATATACCAAACGTCTAAATGATAAAGATGTACCAGATGATTAGATGAGCACAGTATTAATATTAATATTTTAAAAAGATGATAAAGAAAATGTTAGAAATTATAGACCTTTATCAATTTTATACAAAATTTTACCAAGATAATTACAACTCAATTAAAATAGGCAAAAGTCTCTATACATTATTGCCACTCAGTGCAAGCCAGAGTAATCAAATCACCATCTAGTGCCTATTCATCCAATATCCCTAGACTAGTTTCTGACTTGTGGCCTTTATCACTGAGAGTCTTGGATCTGAGAGCACTGCATCTAGATCTTAGGATCTAATGCAACCCTCCAGCAGCCACCTTTTATTTCTACTTAACTACAAAACTATGAGTCTTAAATTGAAAACACAATCATATTTTCAATCCAAGCTCATTAGTTTATAAAGTCTATAGGTCTGAACTCAGTTCAGTAACTATACATTTTGGTGTCTTTAGTTCTGTAATAACCATAGCCACCACTATTCTATTAGGCAGGATTGGCTTTAAGCCAATAAACATCACATGATCACCATTTTTCATGCTTGCTTATAACTGTTATTAAAACATGGAAAACTCTCTATACAGTATTGCCACTCAGTAGAAGCCAGAGTAATCAATAATAAAAAAATAAGCAAGCACAAAAAATGGTGATCATGTGATGTTTATTGACTTAAAACCAATCCTGCCTAATAGGATAGTTGGTGGCTATGGTTAATAAAAAACCAAAGACACCAAAAGGTATTGGTACTGAAATGAGTTCAGTCTATATGACTATATAAGCTAATGAGCTTGGATTGAAAATATTGTATTTTCCAATTTAATACTCATAGTTTTGCAGTTAAATAGAGATAAAAGGTGGCTTCTGGAAGGTTGCATTAAATTCTAAGATATAGGTGCAGTGCTCTCAGATCCAAGGCTCCTCACTGACAAAGGCCACAAGCCAGAAACTAGTCTGGGGATATTGGATGAGTAGGCAATAGATGGGAATTTTATGTACAAACCTCTGGCATCCATTTATTACTCTGGCTTGCACTGAGTGGCAATGCTGTATGGAGAGTTTTGCCTGTTTTAATTAATAATGGTTATAAGCAAGCATAAAAAATGGTGATCATGTGATGTTTATAATTACAACTCCTTTACAGATAAACATTGTATTTCTAACAACTAAGAGAACAATCTGGATTTAAAAGTGGTTTTAGTACAGTAGATCATATCCAGGTATTGAAAGAAGTATAGAAAAAACAAATGAATATGAGTTGCCATTATGCTTTGGATTTGTAGATTAGGAAAAGGCATTTGATTCTATAAACATTTCTTCAGTGATGTAAAGTATTGGATCATCAAGGTATAGATCCAGGATATTGTCATATTTTGAAGAATATTTATAAAAATGCAACAGCAACAATTAGATTAAATAATGATACTAGGAAAGTCAACATTGAGAATGGTGTAAGACAGGGTGACTTCATATATCCAAAGCTTTTTACAACAGTGCTGCAAGAAGTATTTTGGGGATTAAAATGGGAAGCTAAAGGAATGAAAGTAAATGGAGATTATTTAAGTCATTTAGCTTTTGCAGATGATGTCATTGTTTTTGCAAATAATGCTTTAGAGCTGCAGGAAATGTTGCTGGGGTTATCAGATGAAAATAGGAAAGTAGGACTAAAGATAAATGTTAAAAAGACTAAAGTAATGTTCAATGGTTTTTCTCCAAATATGAACATAAATATTGGTATGATGAGTTAGAAGAAATTAACAGCTTACAAATATATTGGTCAGATTATTAATACAGATGGAAACATAATGGGTGAAATTAATCATAGCATTAAACTTGGTTGGAGTGCTTTTGATAGAAATAACTTGATACTAAAAGGAAATATGCCTATGTGTTTGAAATGGAAGGTTTTTAATAAATGTGTTTTACCAGTTCTTACTTAGGAATCCGAGATTTGGATGCTTAATAGAAGAGCAATACAGGGACTTCAGATCACTCAAAGAAGTATGGAGAGATATATGTTGGGAGTAACAAGATGAAACTGAAAATGCATTATATGGGTAATAGAACAAACAGCTGTTACTAATCTCACTGAAAAAATTAAAAGATTGAAGTGGAGTTGGGCTGGACATATTGCTAGAATATATGATAATAGATGAACAATTAAAATCTTAATCTGGACTTCAAGAGATCATAAAAGACCTAGATAGAGACCACATGTGAGATGGTTGTATGAAATAAGAAAGTGTACAGGGGTGAGCTGAAAATTGGAGAACATGGATTGAACTTGAAGAGACCTCCATCCTGCAGTGGATTGATAATGGTTGATGATGATATGTATTATTGAGATATATATTTTCAATCATTATTCATATCTCAGAGCATTTTTTTACATTAGCTCAATCATAAAATATATATGTATTACTTCAAATAATTAAATATATTTTTATTTTACATACAATTTATTTTATATTTTTTTCCTCATAACAAATTAAAATAATTAATGCAATGTTTTGATTCAGCATTCTGTAGAAATATGAAGATTTTCTCAACTAAGAATAAACATTTATATCATTCAGTATATAATTCTTTCTTTATAGTCAATCTATTGGCATTTACCTCTCTACTACTTTATTGTCTCGCCAATATTAACAATTGAAAATATCATTAATTTGTGTGTAAATTCTTCGGAAATTGAAATAATTGTCTCTCTGTGTATAACATATAATTTTTAGTTACAAAATTTATATATACAAATATTTTATATAAATCAATATTGAAAGTCAGCCATTATTCTCCCATCCATGAGATGGTTTGTATATATTTAATGCACTTTACATGTTTATAATTAAAACAAGTATATCAACTTTATGTTTTTTAAATAAATAATGCATTATTATTTTTTATAAAACTAAATATATAAATATTTAGAATAAAGATAAAGTTTATTTTTTTATCAGTCATGTAAAATGTTATTTTTTCTCTCTTCATTAAACACATATCTGTACTTTATATATTCTTCTTTTATTCATTAATTAACATGTATAGTCAAATATTATTATATTGATATTATTATTAGCAACAGAATTTTATTAATAAATTGTATATTTAAAATAAAATGTATTATGCAGTGGACAGTTATGTATATTAGTCCTTTATCCTTAAATACAACGGGCTTTTGTGTGAGGACTTGACATAATGATTATCATCAATATGAATCCACTATATTGATATACAATCAATTATTTACTATTACAATCTTTAACAAAAATTGATTTTTTAAAATCATGATTATTTGTAAAAATGATGATATTATAAGAGAGTGATTTCATTAAAGCTCTGTCATCTAAAGATAAAATGATGAAATTACATTAAAAAGTACAATATAATAGAAAGTTTATCCTTTATATAGTATATCATATTATGTTTTCATTATATAATTAAAATATGATTAAGATATTCACCTAATTTCAATCCAGTATTTTTGCAATACAATTAATGCTTTCATTTATAAAGTATTGAAAGAAAAGTATTTTTAATATTAATAATAAAAAAGTAAAAGTTTCATTCAGTATGATACATAATTAAAAACATATGTTGATCATGTACAATAACAAAGTGCATTAATAAAAAAATTTTAAATGTATTTATTAGCCAAAATACATTCACTCAATCAATTTTAGAATAAAATTATTGTCAATGGCAATAGTAATTGCAACAAAAATATGTTCATCATAACTGTATTTTGAATAAAACTAAACCAAGAAAAAAATAATTCTGTGCACTGTATAAATAATAATCAATTATATATTATCAAAGATTATTAAATATAAGTTTAATAAGCTAAATTTTAAATCATTCTTGTAACTTTCTTCTGACATGTACAAAATAATGGTTGTATTTATTGCAATGTAAAAAAAATAGTATCAGCAAAAATAAAAAAAATTATTCATTACAATACTAAAAATACATTTTGGTCATATATAACACTAAAGTATATTAATATTAAACTTTAATATGAATATGTTAACTAACTAAAATATATGCACTCAATCAAATTTGAATTAAAATTTATTATTAATAGTTATTATGCTTAAAGAAAAAATATAGTCATTATAATTGTAATTTTTTTTTGGATATACAAAAAGAGAATGATTTTGTGCAGTATGCATGTAATAATTAACATTGTAAGATTAAATGTTTTTCAAAATATCATTTATTTGCTTAATTTTAAATCAATAATCTCATAATTTATTTCTAATATATTCAAAATAGTAGCTTTTATTGCAGACATAAAATAACAGTATCAGCAATATATATATATATATATATATATAGTTAATCATTTACATTATTCAAACCATAGCATGTAAGTGTACATTACATTTCTTAATCTAATTTTTATTTAGTTTCAGCTTTATTTTTAGAAAATAAGTAAATTATTGAACTGTTGTCTTAAAAAAAAATTAACAGTGTTGAAAAAAAATTCAAAGCTATATTGGTTAAATATTACAAAAACAAAAATAAATAAGCTTCAATTATAAACCATAAAATATGCAAAAAATAAATTTTTAAATTTACATTGCATTAAGTTTTTCCCCTAGATTCTTTATTTCAATGTAATGAATTTTGAATCAGGAAATATCATTCTCAGGTCATGTAAAAAGCAAAATGATGGGTCATACATCAACAAACTATAAATTTGAAAACTAAAACAGAAAATAAACAGCTACTGAAATGATTTTTAAATAATATATTTATTCATAAGTTATTCAAGACTATGTATTAAACATGTAACAAAAAAGTTATTTTATTTCCAACTGTATATTACATGCTGGGCATGCTTTCAAACATATAAATCTGATGGACAATGTTGAAAGCATGCTGAGCATGTAATATATAGTTTGAAATAAAATACCCTTTCTTGTTACATATTTAATACATAGTCTTAATTATTACAATAAACACCAAGAAAAGTTAAATTAAAGAGTATAGAATGTTTAATAAAATTCATTATCATTTTTTTCAATTTCAAGAGCTTAATTTATATAATCAAATTTTTAAATATTTTTAACTTAAAGCAACAGATTAATTTTTTCCTCATAGGAACTTATTATAAATATTCAATTTTAATGGGAGATTTCTGATTTATAATGTATTTTGAGCAACAAATTGAGATCACTGTCTGGGCTAAAAATATATTATATAATTTTATGAGGCAACTTAATAACATAACAAATATATATAAATAATATAATGAATTATTGTTATGGACAGAAATTTCTCACTTGCATAATTCATTATTGGCAAATAATTATCTAAGCAATTTTTAATATAAGTTTAAAAGTCTAAAAATAATGTATTATAACAGACTTATATTTAAGTCATCAGATAATTTTATAGCTTATAAGTAGGTCATATTCAATTTTTCATCACTATTTTATAAAATATGTTTAACCTATATACCATTTAAGTTTATAAAAGCAGTTTTATTGTTACATGACTTATGAGAAAATTTAATCATTATAAACTAAAAGTAATTAAAAAATATATTTTAATAATAATAAAAAAGTTATTAATATTGTTTTCATTAATGAATTAATATATTACTTAGTGTATATTTACTGATAGACTTTTTAATGCTTTATATATATATTGGTGACTTTTCTCATTTATATTATACTCAATGTTATTAACTTTTAGTAAAACTATTATTAGATTTAACATTAAAAAAAGATATTGTCAGTACATTTACTATATATAAATCTTAATAGAAATTAAAAAACGTAATTAAAATTTCACCTATATAATAAAGTTTTGCAAAGTGGAACATAATCCTAAATGAATTTTTTTTTTCTCTGCAAACAATATTTAAATTTCAATATAGATAATTATTTGTTGAATAGATGTTTTTATACATATCTGAATGTACCAAAACGACTTTTATTAATTATTTTAAAGAGAATAATATTTTTAAGTAACATCATTGATGTACAAATTATGTGTTTAGTAATTAATTATTCATCATTTGATTCAGAGCGGGATTGTGATTACAATGTATAGAATTCTCTAAGCATTCAGTACATTTGGTGAAGATTATTATATCACAATATTAACAAATATTGGAGTTACATTAATCCAATACATTAATTTTAATGAGATTTTTTTTCACTATTTGTTAATGTCTTTTTTAATTTTATGGTTTTAAATAAAAATAATAGCAAAACATATTTGATGAATTTTAATTATTAATTTTGCCTCACTTAATATTTTATAAAAAAATATAGGGAGGTAAAATATCTATGGTATTATTTAAAGAAAGAAAAAATTGAAATATAAGAAATACTGAATTGAAATTTTATTTGTCTTATCAGAAAATTAAACTATTAATGATATGCATAAATATCACCATATTATTTAATTACTTTTTGATTTCAAAATAGAATAGTAATAAAACATGAATATTAATAATCTTACCTGAACTGACTGGTGTTTATTGTTTCCTTTATCTTCTTTCATTGAATTAAGATTATGCACTCCTATAAAAGTATGGTTATTCCTTATAATCCTAGAATTAAACTGAAGCATCCTTTAAATAAAGATTGCGCATATTTTGACATTAATTACCTAAAACAAAAGGAGGCAAATAACGTAATCATTGTTTTTAAACATATTTCAATTATATATATATATATTCTTTGTATGTATGTATTTTAGGTGTATATAAAAATAAAGAAATAATTAACCAAATAAATATAATTTTTCACCATTACTAATCCACTGTAGGATGTCAATCTCTTCAGGTTAATCCAGTTTTAGCAGTTAATAGCTTCTCTTTTCCACATAACACAGTTTTCTTATTTTATTCATTTACCTGAAATATGTTTCTTAAAATTTCACATGAAGTTTAATCATTTGACAGAAATAATCTGTGAGCCATAGAACTTAAGTTTAAAGTTTCTCATTCTATCACTGGTTTCCACTATGTAGAAATTTAAAAGAATTTACATTATATTAACAGTAATAATGATCAAATTTCTTTCAAATATAGAAACATTTTTAACTACTACAAAATATAGAAAAGCTTAGCCATTTTATTAAAAGTATAGAAATGATCTTAATAAAAAAAATCTATAATAAGAAGTCATTAATATTTTTTTTTGTTTTCTCACTTTAGAAAAATAAAAATAGAAATAAATTGTTTCATTAAAAATGAAATAAAAATGAATTATGGTACATACAGTTTGAATAAAAAGTATTGTATCACTAAAAACTGCGTTCTGATAATAACATAATATAAAGTAAAACAGAAGGTTTATACAATGAATAATCTAAAAGATTAATAAGAGTAAATAAAATATAGATGAAATAAAAATAATATATATGATTATAGGAAGTATTAATTAATAAATATAGAATGTAAAAAAGAGTAAAATGTATAATACTGTAAAAAGATAATAATTAAATAATGATTATAAGATGTATATATATATATACAATGTAAAATTATATGTTCATGTACATTTATAGTCATGTATTTGTATTTTGTTTGTTATAGTTCTGAAGAAGATTGCTGGGACAATCAAAACTGTCAGATTAGGTTATAAAAAGCACTGTATAACTAATAAAGAACATGGATAATATAACCATTAATACAGGCTGTTATTATAATATAGGTCATGATGGAATTAATAAATTTACTGTTAGAGAAGCATCTGAAAGTAAAACAAAAAATATAATCAAAATAATAAGAATATCATTACCTCAAGAGAAAGCTGATGAGTTAAATATTATAAAATTTAAACACCATAATTCCATTAGATATATAAAAATAAAGACTTATTGTGAACCATATTTTAATGCACATATGTGAAACGGTTAATTAAAAGTATCATGAATGTTTTCTTATTTAATTGTTTACTCATATTTTAATCATATTCAATTATGTGAATTTTCAATTATTTTATTATCATAATTTTGACTTCAAATTTATTTTTCTAAAACTGAACAATAATGTAATGACTTAACATACATTAGTGTTGCTAAAAAAACAAATTATTAATGAATCATTGGCTATGTGTTTGAGAAACAACAGGGATACTTGTAGATTTTGTGATACATAAAACTTGCAGAATTTAAAATCATTTCCCAAAAAAATATTTTTATTTAAATGTACTTTTCTATTTATTCCTGATTTAACGGATCACTAATTTATCATGGACAGTAAATAACTTTACAAAATTTTTGGTAAATGAAAACAATTTTTATTTGGAAACAATTTAAGACAGTTTCTAAATTGTCTGGAAATGTAAATTCTTAAAGTGTATAGTAACAATAATTAAATACATCAACAGCAGATTTCAGTGTACACTATACTTCAATATTGTCATCCACTTATCTACCAAAAGATATACACAGATATTTAAATAGATCTATATTTATAAGGATATAATCAAATTACTAAAGATTTAAATCATAAATAGCTGATAAAGTACTTGAAATGATAAAAAATGTGATATATAAATGTATTTTTTAAATAAAATGCAAATATGAATATTAAGAAAACCCATCAATAATAAATAGAATATTTATTTAATCATTTGATTAGAAATGCACAGACTAAAAAAATTCAAAATGTTTACTTTAAAACTCTCAAACCAATTTATGAATAAATTTAAAATAATTAACTTTTTAAATGTTTAAATTCTTTACTTTTTATTTTCATTTTATGCTAATTACTTATTATTTGATATTTTGTATTTATTATGGGTTATCTTCAACAAATGCATAAAAATTGACATGGTGTTTTCAGTAATGAACAAGTTAAGTAACAAACATGATGTTTATGTGTGGTTTTTATTTGAATTCACTTCATTTTAGAAGATAATTAAAACACCTATTATTAATAACTTTATTATTCTGTTTTAATATAAAAATTCATTTTTATTATTTCAAAAAATATTCTATGACTCAAACTCAAATTTTAAGAAAAATTGTTTAAAATATACAAATTTTACAATTAATATTTAGTTTTATTAAATACATTTTTAAGATTGACAACAGATGTAACATTTATTGGGATAATACTGTTTTTCCTTTTTTTATTATTATTTTGCAAACTGCATATTTTTTGTGTAAGATTAATTTTATTATTTGAATATATCATCATCATCATCAGCCATTATCAATCCACTGCAGGATGAAGGTCTCTTCTAGTTCAAACCATCTCCGATAATTAGCTTCTCTTCTCCACATCACCCCTGCACACTTTCTTATTTCATTCATCCATCTCACATGTGGTCTCTTTCTGGGTCTATTTGAATATATAATTTTAATTTAATTTTTCAAAAGACAAAATAATATGATCAAAGATATTTTTTATGTAAAATGCAGCTGAAGAGAAATATATATAAAAAAGAGCAACATGTGCAACAGATTAAAAAATATTACTGTGATTATTAATATAAGTTAATAATATAATGATTTTATAAACATGTTTTTAAAATAGTTAAAAGTGAAGAATAAAAAAAAATTAGTCTATAAAATAAAGTAATATATCCAAAAATATATACCAATGATTTTAGCAATTAGGGATGCATAACTAATTCCACTCATGCTATTAATTATAAATATTCATCCTTCCTCCTCTCCAATAAGTGGACTCTCTGATACTTATCAACACTCATTAATTTTATGTAAATTTGAATTTCCACAACACCATAAATATACGTATGCACTCCATCACTTCACAATTTACCTCACCAATGAATATGAAAGTATTGTAATTCTCCAAAGTATTCATTCTTATTTTATTACTTTAACTGAAAATATAAAAAAAAAAACTTTTTTTTTTTAAGTGTCATAGCATTGGCCGGGACGCGAACCCGCAACCTGGGCAACTGCCTACAAGTGCAAGGCAGTCGCGTTGACCTCTCAACCACCAATGCAAGACAAGAAAAAGAAATCTCAACTTAAGATATAAACATTAAATAGATGAACATTTTTTGTTCAACAGCATATTTTGTCATAGTAAACAGAAAAATATCATAATTTTATTAAAAAATTAATACATCATTTTATAATCAAGAATATAAATAAATATTAAAAGTAAAACATTTTCTTCTCAAAGTGAACGATAATTATTCTAGTGGCTTTTAAACAATATTGTAGTACAAATGTCAATTGCAAAGATTTGAATGCCTATAAACAACAGCTACATTAATAAGTGCCTTTGAAATGCATTTATAATAACGATATGAAAGCAAGTATATAATTATTTTAATCATTTCAATCATTATAGCATAGAAACATACGTTTTATTCATAAGTTGATTTTCACCATTTGAAAATATAGTATTTTTTTAAAGCTCTCATACTTTACATAATATTTTTTATTTTTTTATCAATACTATATTTTTCCCTAATTGTCTGAAATAGTACACAATATTTTGGGACAAAAAATTCATAGAAAATAATATTTTCATGAGTAATTCATTTGACAAAGATGTATGTTTTCATTTGTTTTCCCAAATGAAATGAAAGGTAAAATTGAGATATTTTAGCATATTTTCATTTTTGTTTAAACAGATAATAATAATTGATATAATTTAGTTTTAAAATTTTAATTTTGGCATAAATATTGTTTTATTGTTTTCTTTTTATAAAATAGATTCATTTAGTCAAAAGTTGTATTGCAATGAGCATATTTTTTATTCTTATTTTTAAAAACTCTAACAAATACCTATTAATAAATTTGTATTAATGAAAAAAAGCTCAATGTTAGACAATATTAAAAAAATAAAAAACTGTTTTATTATAATTATTAACAATAGTATATATATAATATAAAAAGCATGCTAATGGTTATAAACAAGCTTTTTTATGATAAATGCTACAAGGGAAAACATTCATTTCATCTTTATTTAGGATTGTCCCCATCCCCAGATCAGTTTTGAGATATAGCTCTCTTCAGTGAGGAGCCAAGACAACAGATTCAAAAAAATCTACTCGAGCTAAGCATTTATCTAAAAGTCAACTCTTAAGAAACAGATCTGAAATTTTTAGATATCTACAAGTCTTTAAATTTAGTTCTCCAATTGAAATAATCATATGGCTTTGAACTTAATTCAGATACATCATATATTAATGGGCTTAGTAATTTAATTTAGCCAAAGTTCCCAACAGCAAAATAATAATAGTAGTAAAATCAAGTCATATGTCACATAACCTATATAGCTTGCATTTACAAATATGTTGATATAAAAAACATGCTAATAGCTCTAATCAAGCTTTCTTTTATGATAAATGTTACAAGAGAAAGAATTCAAATCATTTTTATCTTGGATATATATATGTGTGTGCATGCGCATGTGTAATAATTTTGCTTAAATATATTAAGTATGCCTGATAAAAAGTGTCACTCTTCTTTCATCCGTTTTTTGTTTAAATTTGCATATTTTTGGTGCTGAGCACAATAAACATAGCTTTATTATTTCATTCACTTTTATAATGTTTATTTATTGTTCTTAATATGTTAATGAGTTAATTTACATATTCCATTAGTTTAATAATTGGATGTTGTTAGCTCTTTTGCTTATCACATTGTTGTTATTTGTGATGAAACATGCTTCCTTTATTTTTTTCTTTCTATCATTTACATAGATTAAAATGATAAATAGACACTATAAAAACAGCAAACTGAACAAACTAACATAGTTATGGTTATGGTAATCTGCATTAGATGCATAGTAAGCCAAACATATGACACATAAAGAAGAAGAATATACTTTGTCAGTCATATTAGTCTATGTATGCAAAGTTATTACAAATAAACAACAAAGTTTAAATAAAATTATATATGTATGTGTATAGACATGTGTGTATATTGATGTTCATATTGATAACATTTTTTTTTTAATGTAAATTCAAATTATGTAATGAAAATAGAATTTCACAGTATTCACAAGCATAATGTTTCAATATAGTAAACACTAAATGTATAAGAAATTATAGAATAATGAGATAAAATACATTAATGTAAAGCAATTATACTAATGTCCAAAATAGATGCATGCACAAATTTATTTTAATAATAAGTTATTTAATAAGTTTTTAGATTACTGAATAAATCAATATAATAAATTAAATGAGAATGTAAAAAATAGAACCAAAATTTTTTTTTAAAAAAAAAAGAAATTTAATCAATATTATTGAAAATCATTATTTTGTCTAAGAAGAATAAAATGGATTAAATGTTTGTAATCATCAATTAATTTTTTCCTTTTTTAGAATAACTTTTTTAATATTGGTTTAAAATATGTGGTATATACTTATTTTTATTATTACGGTTTTAATTTGCATTAGTGTGTGCAGAGTGACAATAACTAATAAATTACAACTACAGATTTATAAATTATACAACTTTAAAATCACATATGAGAATTAATCAGTAAAATGAAAAAAACAAAGCATAAAATATGAATAATTATGCTCACTATAAAAACGAGTTTAATATAAAAATTAAGGTACTTGTTAAATAGCCACTGTACATTGGTTGGTGGTGCTGTTTCTGGGCAAAAATATATAAATATGCTGTTTACACAGCAGACCTTATGGCATATAGAACAGTTCTGTTCATATTAGCTGTTAGCAAGCCTAGATGATGTTGCACACAAATATTACAGCCTTCTGATGTGCTTCATGACCCCATGCAAATAGTGCACACTTTCAGATCACTAGATGTGAGGGCATATGTAATTCAACTGGCCATAACTCTTTTAATGTGCATTTGAAGTAATGATCTTAGACCATAGCTGATGTACTATTACATAATAATAATTGTAAGCCTGTCCCTGCACTTCCCTACATAGCTTGGAAGGTGAAAAGAATTGCAAAAGAGTAGGGTCAAACACCATTTCCCAGAACTCACACGAATAGGCACATTTTCATGAGAAGAGCTACGAGACAAATCATAAGCTTGGTTTTATCAGAGTAATGCATCTTTTGTATGATCCTTTGGATTGAAAAAACCATTGGTCCACCCTCCTTCACATTCCAGTGCTATGTGCTGCAATTTAATTGAATGGAATTTCATTTAATTTGAGCTGATTACTTTGTTAATCAAGTGGAGTTTTTTTTTAAATTTTTTAAATGTTTCATTTACTATTAAAAGAATAACGTGCATTTTTAAATAAAAAAGACAAGTGTTTTGTTTTGTCATGGTCCGAAAACATTATATTAAAACATTTTTGCACAGAAACAGCACCACCAAGCGATGTACAGTGACTATTTAATAAGTACCAAAATTAATTTAATAAGATTTTTGTGTTTATTTAAACGAGGTGGTATATAACTTAAATGAAAAAAATTAATTAAATAATTAAAATGTTTTAGACAGTGATTAGCGTTAGAGAAATAAAGAAATTATATTGTAATGTTTAATTAAATATGTTTTATCACTGTTATCTGTACAATACTTTACATCAATTTAAAAAGAGTTATAGTGATTTAAAGGAGTTGAAGATTGATAGTTAAAAATGGATATCTATTCCATATATTTCAAATAATCAAGTAAAATGTTTAAGGATATATATAAAATACATATTTTGCAGGTTCATCTGTGTTAAAAACTTTTAATATTAATATACTGACGTTTCGACTTTTAAATAGAGCAATTAACCTTTCAGATGAGACACATCTGAAAGAAGAAATAAATCATATTAATAGTGTTTTATTAGCAAATAGTTATAATTACAAATTTATAAAAAAAGCCTTATTTCAAGCCCAAAATATACAAAATAGGATACAAAAAGATGATAAATCAGTTATTAGGATTTGTGTTCCATATGTAAAAGGAATTACAGATAGTATCAGACGTATATTAAAATGCTATAATATAGATACATCATTTTCTGCTCTTCAAAAGATCAGCAATATAATAACCAAGCCTAAGGATTCAATCCCTCTTGAATCTCATGGTGTCTATCAAATCTCATGTAAAAATTGTAAAGCTTCTTACATAGGTATGAGTAATCATCACATCAGTGTTAGGAGAGATGAGCATGCTAATGCAGTTAAACAACACTCATCATCATCAGCACTCTCACTCCATACTATAGATTCAGGTAATAAAATTGATTTTTCTAGTATCAGGATCATATCCAGATGTGATAATCTCTACCAATGCAAAATTAGAGAAGCCATTGAGATACTTAAAAGGCCAGATTGTATCAATAAGCGAGATGATACATGCAAACTTCCTCCTATTTGGAAAGATTTTTTTAAAAAACATTCCTAAATTTAACATTTTTTGCTATTGGTGGAATTTTAACATTTTATTCAAATCAGTGATTGTAGCGCCTCTACAACCGTCTTTCTACCTTTTATAACTCTGTGGATGGCTTGTGTGACCAAATCGAAATGTCAGTATATTAATATTAAAAGTTTTTAACACGGATGAACCCGCAAAATATGTATTTTATATATTTAACCCATGCAAATCTTCATTTTAACATATATATATAAATGGTGTGTTTAAATGTTTCATTTGGTGTTACACATAATGTTAATAAGTTAATGAATAATTCTAAAAATATAATACCTGTCAAGCAGAAAATTAAATGTTGAGTATCAAGTTTTTTTGTGAATATATGTTATCATATATAGGTGAATTGAGGTGCAATATAAAAAAAGCATTAAAGGAGCATGAATTGTTATACAGACATGGAAAAAAAACCAAATAATAATAATTTAATGACTGTTTCAGTCTTTTTGGATCATGAAAGGACATGCAAATATAAATTTAAGTTTGATATTTAAAGTTTTAAAATTCTTCATAAAGAAGAGAGGAGGACATAATAAAAGAAAAATTAAGGACACTACTTTAATAAATAAAATAAATATAATTAATAGACAAGCTGCTAACATTGAAATTTAGAATTCAGAGGATTTGAATTGATGACATTTGCATCCATTATATATTTTTAATTTAATGGTAGTTGAGGGGGGGTTATGAAATTAATCAAAAGTATTTATGTAAATTGAAAGACTGCATGTAATAGTTAATTACTATTATATTTATTATTTTATTGTTAAATATATATATATATAAATTAAATTAAGTATTAAACTAGCTTCACTTTATATTTTTATTTATCATTTTAACTGAATTTTAATATATATATATGTATATTCATAATCAAAATTACCCCAAATCCAAAACTCAACCAAACTAGCTTCAAGAATAGTATCTATTATTGTACTGAAGCTCCCAAAAATAATGTTATGAATTCATTTATCCATGAAAATATTAGAATTAATATAGATACATGTCACCTATTATACTTTCCAAAAATAGTTATCTGATTGATTATTAACAGGTCAAAATAAAATAAAATAAAAATTCAGTCAATCATAATTTTAAAGGTCTCCATCCCATTAGTATCAGTACTAAACTTACAATCTTATCCTTCAATTAATAGTTAGATAATGATTTACATATAGAGAGCTAAATTACAACTGTTCTAGAGTATTATACTCAAAATATATAGGTGTGTGTTACCCGAGCCCCTGAATATCATGTGACCAACCAAGCATAAAACTATTTGATGTAACAATTGGTAGTACAATGACTAACAAACATTTTAGTTTACTATCAAATATATACATGACTTTACTCTTAAAAGTCTTACAACTTTTTGTTTTCTTAAGATCAACTTTTTTCACCTTTTATTCTTCTCTCCAGTAGAGATCACAGTACTATTCTATCTCAAATATGATTTTTTTATCTACATTGTTTTACTTTTATAGCATTATTATTAATTATGCTTTTTTGCTAATGATTTATTCCAGAACCTTAAAGCATATAAATGTATTAATCATTTTTTTCATTTTTTCTTCCAAATCCTTTAATTGGATTCTTTTAGCCATTTCTTTTATTACAATAAACACCATTCATATTTTTATGTTTAATTATTATACTAATCTTTCATTTTTATAGCTTTCATTTTGAACATATTTTTATCATTCTAAGTTTGTTATAAATATAACTGATGTTATGACTCAAATTTTCCTTTCTCTCTTCATAATAATATTCTTTTCTAAAAAAAGAAATTCATTTATAATATCTTTTATTAACAATATCTCTCAGTACATTAGCATTGTGACAGTTTTAATTATTTTCTCTGGTTGAATGCTTTTAACATTAACTTTAATATTAAACCATTATTTTTTATCAGATAATATAATAAATTTAGCTTCATTTGATATTTTTGTTTAAAAATGAAAGACAATTTTTTAAAATCACATTTACTTTTGAAAATATTAAAAAAATAACATCATAATAAAAACAATAAATATCTTTCATTATCTACTGTCAGGAAGAGCATTTTCATTTCAGAAAATGAATGAAATCTTTATTATTTGATATTAGTATTTAAAATGTGAATGAATGAATATCAACATATGATTAATATATGATGTTATGCTTTAATCATTTAAGTTTTTAAATATTTTTATAGTATTGCAATATATTCTAATAGATGATAACAGATTATATTTAGTAAACATCTTGTAACAGTTTTTCTGCAATTTGATTTGTTCAAAAACATAATACTTTATTTTTAACAAAGTTATAGACTACCAAAAACAATATTAAATAATCAAGTTGAGGTTCAAAAGTTATTTAGGCTGCCAAATTTTTAGTTACCCTAACATTATAAAAAAATTTGGAATTAAAATACTGAAATGAAATATAATTTTAATGATATTTTTAAAAAATGTTAACAAATTTCCACTTATCCTAATATCTATAAAAAATTTGAAAGTAAAATATTGGAATAAAATATAATTTTAATGATATTTTAAAAAATGTTGGTGATTTATTTCATCATATGGTGAATTGACTCTCATACAAAATGCCTCAACAAGAAAATTAGGAACAATATATAAGATCAATATTTCTATACTTTTTTTTACTTATTTATGAACTTTTTAAACTTTAATTATGACCATATTTGAGTCACAGTTTTCTTAATATTATCTATGGTTTACACTCATAATCTAGTTTGAATTTATCAATAATAAACACAAATCTAAATCCCTAAATTTTTATGAAAACTATAAGCATCCACTAATTGAGTGTAGATAAATCAAAGAAATAAGGGTGAGAATATTTATCTCTTTGGATACATTGATACATTCAAAATAGAAGTGTCAATGATTAAGGTTATCAAGAATCTTCACAAAATATATGTTACACAATCATATATCAAATTCTGTTACAATTTTTTAATTGGTTCACTATCAATGAAGGTTTATTTAAATGGTCTACTAAAAATAAATTTGAGGTCTTCATGTATGGTTTGTAATATGAAAGAGAAAACCTTTCATTTGTTTGAATAATTTGTAGCATTTAAATTCTTAAAATCAAAAGTATTTCATGCACCATACACAAATCTAAAAAGGGAAATAACAAATCATGTTAAAATAGTTCATCCACATAATGCAAGGGTTTTGCTATATGCTCTAAAAACAATATGGATAATAAGATGTGAAATGATTTTTGATAGAAAAATATAATTGATTTAAAAAACTTGAGAATGATTAAAATAAATACTTCAATGACTGTATTCAATACATCCCCCCCCCCTAAAAAACTAATAAAAAAGATTTTGGCAAGCATTGGTCTGTCTCCATGTGAAATGTGGAAATAATTTAAAAATAAAACAAATGTTATTTACTTAAAGAAGAAACTTATAAAGTAATATATAAATAAGTATGAAGATCTGTAATTTAAAATGTATATATAAATAATTATTATAAACGTGTATATAATTTTGTAGTTAATAAATTTTTTACTTAAAATAAAAATAATAAAGTATGAGCTTAGAATGATATAATAATTCCAATATATTAATAAATGCTTTTTTTTTCTACCATAACGATTATAATGTGAAGACATGGAAATTATCTTTTGTATAATTATATAATAATTCAGATAACTGACCTTCATGTTTCAGTGCAGTGATAATGTGGCCAATTCAGGATTTGAAGTTCCAGTATTTTGGCCAAAATCGGATACTTCTAGTGCTTGAAATTGTTACAAACTAATAACTATATAATTATTCAGATAATTGCTTTTAATGGTATATCCGATCCACAAATATATCTACATTTAGATGTTTATGCAATTAAAAAATCAACCTTAATTATATATTTAAAATATAAATTCTGATAAAGTAGTTGGAAAAGTTCAGAAATTAATTGTGGTGTGTTAACATAAAACTATTAGAATTTACCAAAATTATCTAGATCTATCAATCTATCATACTTGATATTAAAGATGCTTCTATTTTCTTGGTTTTCATTAAGTGAATTATAGAGTAATAAAAGTGTGATTTAATAAAATTCACTGTTATTTTACAGAACCAAATGGCACAATATATATGTGATTTTTTCCCACAATGCAATAAAAATGTCAAAAGAAAAGATTTTTATATTGCTTTTATTTATTTAATCATGATATTGTCTCAGTTAAACAAAAAAGTTTGTTGACAATATTAAAAAATGGTTGTCTACTCTAAGTTCCAGTATTGATTAACAATTTTTATAAAATGTTTAATATTCGGTAGTGGAATTTTAATTTGAATTGATTAATTGCAAAACAAAAACTTAATTTTGGGTTTGGCAATTTACAGTATGCTTATAATTAGAGTTAGGGTTAGAAAAATGGTATACATATTTGTTTAATAATTTCAGCATATACAACTTTCTGAAATAAGTATCAAACCCCAAATCACCTCAAATATTCAGAAATTTTCATTTATGCTCTCTGTAAATAAATGTATTTGATAATTTTCTTAAATAGACTCAGCTTATATCGCTAGTTGAAAAATCAAATATAAAATGTCAAATCATTCCCCCAAACATTGTTTTTTCAGCAGCACTATTATGTGAATAAAGATAAACTCTCAATTTTGAAAAGATGTTGACTTTATTTAGAAGATAGTGTTGCTGAAAAATCACAAAATTTGGGGGAGTGATTTTATATTTTATAATTTTCTTATTATTTTGAAGGCAAAAATTCATAAATTTGATTCAATAATAAACATTCAGATCTTAGATTATCAGCAAATAATTGAAAAAAATATATTAACTTTGAATGGCTAAGAGTATTATAATATAGATTGATTTAAATAATTTGCTATCTTTAGGCATAAAAAATGAACTTAGATTAAAATGCAATATACAATTTTCTGCATGGATACATTTAACAATAACAATATAAAATATTCCATTTATTAATATTAATTCTAAACAATTTTATTATTCTATTAAATTTTTTGTATAAAAGTAAGCAATACATTGTTAACATAGTAACTAAAGCATGAAAAGTACTTTTAAAATGCTTCACAATTTTTCAAAAATATGACAACCATTATACCATCAAATAATATTATTTCCATTTTGTTGAATGTGATATGAATTTTCTATTGTAAAGCCAAATTTTATTTAATCTGAATACCTGAATTTTTTTATGAAAAGAATAAAATAATTTATGTTATAAAATTGAGGTTATCGCAAAGATACTAACCCAATTCACTTTTGACTACTTTTATTGAGATGATAAGAATGAGAACAGATTACAGCAGAGGGCTACAATTAGGCAAAATATGTAGCCTTCAAAAAGAAAAAAATGTTAAAGATAGTATTGCAAATATATATATATATAAAAATCAAATCAGAATGTGGAACATGTCATTTAGTGTTTAATGTGTAATGTGTTGATTTGTTTAATCATTTTTAAATTCAATTTTACATTTTTTATCTTGTTTTTCACTTTATCTTAGACTTTTTTTCTGAAGACCCAATGATCACACCTATTTGTTATAGTCAACTCTTTAACTAAGATTTAAAATTTATACCTGGGCTAGAGATATTCTCTAATTTAAAAAATGAATAGGAATAATTATTAGTGTAATTTTTAAAGAAGTTGATACAGTGTTGCAAGTGCAAAAAATTTAACACTTGGAAACCACATTTTAATATCTATCTGTATATCCCCTATCTATCTATCTATCTATAAATGGAATGTAATAATTTAATAATTATGGGTTATACAAATAACATCAGTAAATAACCACAAATATAGTAAATGAGCAACAAATCAGCATAAGAAGCCAATATAAGTAGTAAACATAGTACATCAGCAACTAATCACAGAGAATTAACAACCGATCTTTGTGAATGGATTTAAAATAAATATTTTGCAAAATCTTAGGCTAATCTTTATCTTTACAATACTAAACTTTGAGTGTAATGTTTTAAAAGTAATTATCAATAATTCTATTTTATATATAAAGATAAAAGATTGAAAAGTAATTATATGTCAAAAATTGTGGTTTGATTATATCAATAATGACCATTGTCAATGCTGTGGACTATCAGGTAGCATGAATTAATATCCATCAATATACTAATTATTGTATCATTATAATTGTAAAATATACACCTAAAGTTTGTCTTCATTACCTTAGTAACATCTAAAAAATTCTAATAAAAATTATATAGATGTCCACACAAATATATTTATATACTATTAGTCTGGAGGAATCACAAGATTGCTGGTGACTGTTAACAAGAACAAATATAATCTACTTATATTATGCTAATATTAATAACTTCACTGAAATAACTTAAAATAAATGATTAATAAATTGATTAATTAGAAATATTAATCATAATAATGATGATAATGATAATAATGATGATGATGATAATAATAATAATAATAATAATAATTAAAAAAAAGAAATCCAATGAATATTCTATATTTCAATGAGATCATTCTGACTTTATTTTTCAAATATTAGATACTTTTACCATAGATTGAAAAATAACATAAACTAACAAAATTTGCACAAATCCAAAAACAAGTAATTTACATAATCGTTTGCACAATTGGCTTGAAAGGCCAATACGAATGTAATTACAATTATATACAGACGCTATAAAAATAAATGCTTATTTATATAATCCATATAGATATATATAGGCTCTCATTCTAAATATTATTCTGTTTTAACAAACTACAGATAATTAAATGATAAAGTTATATTTAACATGGTCATACATACATGCATATTTTATTTAAAAATATATTTCAGTTCTTAATTTTAATTATCCTTACATTACAAACCATGTTATTTTTTTCTGAGTACTCTTAAATTGTAAACAAAAGTTTTCAAAGTAAAAAAAAAGACTTATCTTCTTTGAAAGTCTGCTTGAAGGTTTTTTGTTTTTACTTTTTGTCTACCACTTCAAATTTGAATTTTTTTTTCCAAATTTATTTCTACCTATTAAATAATTTCTAGTCAACTGTTTTAAATTTACTCAAAAGATGTTTATCTTCAATTAGAATTTTAAAAAATATTTCTTTTTTAAAAAAATATATTAATGTGAAAGAATGTGGATGGAAATATTTTTTTCTCTTTTCATTAACAGTATATTCAACTAACATGTATAGTGTATATGTATTTTTCCATTATATGATTTTTATCTATGCTTCCATAGGTTTAACAAAGAGGTTTCATTGCATGGGCAGTATATATATGATTGGAAGTAATTTTTTAAATTAATCACTCCATGTATGTATAAATCAGAGTACATATAACATAGAGCACTCAATTCTCAAGATTAGGCTTTTTCTCATATAATATGCCTGGATAACATACATATAAGATAACTTTTGGTAGCCATAAATTCAATTCAGCTTCATAATTTTTGAACTTTGGCTATGGTAATTAACCTTTTGATGGGGTTCTATGATCAAAACCAAAGCCGGCTTCAAGTCACTCAAATTCCATCATTTTTAACACTACCGTTAAGATTTTGCCCTCTTTTTAAAGGTTAAAAAAGTTCTGCAAGATGCTGCCCTCTTCTGAATTATTTTACAAGTAAAAAATCAATAATATTTAAATTTTTAAGTATAACAAAGGAAGAGAGCAGTCCATCCTTGATGCTGATTGGCTGTTAACCATCAAGGACAAAGAAAACTGCTTGTCAATAATTTTTACTGCTATGATTTCTTTTGATTCATTTCGAAAGTGATAAATGAATGTTTTAGATTATTTTAAAAGTATTTTTGACATATTACAAATTATTTTGATAACATATGCTAAAAATAAAATTATTTTAGAAAAATAGTTAAGATTTTAGTAAAAATTATTTATTTTTCCACAACATAAAATTGGGAAAGAAATCACTGACATCAGCAACACTTTTTAGTTGGTGAGTAATATTCATTTTAGATTTGCAGCTTTGAATATTTTTATAATTATAAATAAAAATTTATTTTTGAAAAAACTTTCATTCACTTTCATAACCTGACAAATTATTAATATACTTTTTACAAATGAAACTAAAGTGAATATAATATTAAAAGATGAATATATTTTTATGATTGACTTTGTGAATTGACCAATTAAAAGTTTAGACTTTTACCTCACTCAGCCAATAAAATTAATTGTCACTAAAAAGGTTAAGTTTTAGTACACACATATTGGGATTTCAAATGATGAAGAATCTGTCCCTCCTAACATCTTCAGAAGTTTAACCCAACAGAGACTAGCAGAAATTTCCTTTCCCTTTGAAGTTAACATTATATACTTATAATAATAGTTAATTGAATCCATAATTTATAATAGATATGATGAATGTGTAAATATAAAAATTAAACAGTATTTTACTCTTTGATTAATTGCCTGAGTAAGCTCCATGTCATCTTCAGATAGATTTTGATATTTTAAGCATTAAAATGATGCTAAGATCATTATCTTCTCTATGTAATTTTAAGCCTATCTATAATCTGATATTATACTTTGAGATGGTTTGTAACTTCCCTTTCCCCTGCAGTGGCAATTCTAATGTATTAGTTGGAAAACATTATATGGACTTTTTACATTATTGAAAGTATCCTATTAACACAACAAAGGAATGGTGGGGGTGGCATAAAAAACAATGAAATGAAAACTTCAGCCTGAGGGGAAATAACTGAATCTAGAGAAAAATTATAATGTTCAGTAATTTGTTTAAAATTAAAGATATGTAAATAAGCATTTATTTTTATAGCACTATGTTTTTATAAATTGTAATACATTAAAGATCAGCCTTTTCAAGCTATTGTGCATGAGCTTTTTATGAGTGTTAATAATAAATGAATACTTTCATTCCCAACACAAGATATAGTATTTATGAAAGAATAAAATGAATCACTTATTTTTTCCAACCCAAATGCTTATATATGGGCAAATCTTAAGTACTGGAAATGAAAGCATGAGTATAGACCACTCACTTTAAATTACTGTTTACAATGTCTGAATGAATGATGTCAACAAAATTATTTAGAATTTACTAAATGTCAGAAGCAATATTTTTATAAAGGGCTTATATTTAAGCCAAAAGCTATGGCACTAATAGGAGATTCTTTTTAAAACATTTATATTTATAAACACAACTCTTAAAAGTTTATTATGGCATAGCAGAAGATGTTTTCTATTTGCTAAATATATAATCATCTTTGTTGAATGTGTAGAGTAATTCCTTTTAAAATTTTTATAACAATAATTAATATTTTTATTTCAGTTATTTTCAGATGTGACTTTACTCACTCTCACATCACTATTTTTAATGTTATTTTGCCAATTTTATGGTTATTTTATTAAGAAAATCTTACTAAATAATGGTACTATCTTTAGAATTTATTTAAACTAATAAATCAATAATATTTAAATTTAACAGTATAACAATGATGTAAGCACTTCCTTTCAATGTGCTGATTGGTTGTTGCTTCTGTTCTCTTCCAGAGATCACCTGCAATAAATTTTGACAGTTGAATGTTTTTCTTTGATTTTTCAAATGAAAACATATGTTTTAGAACCTCTTTTTTTTACACATTTATTAATTTTGTCACAAAATATGTGTAAAATATATATTATTTTAAAAGAAAATTCAGATTTTAATACAAAATGATTACTTTTACATGGAGGCAAATTGGCAAAGCAGGATGAACAAAGTACAATATGAATTTATAATTGGATAACAAATATAGTTTTATGTTTACCACTATAGATTATTTTCATCAATTATAAATAGAAAATTATTTTTTAAAAAAACTTTTGTTCATTTTAATAATCTAATGAATTAATAATTTACATTTTAGAGTCTAAACTAAAATAAATATAATTTTAAAAGATAAATATATTTTTACTGCTGATACTGTAATTGACCAATGAAAAGTTTATTAATTGAATTTGCCAATAGGGGTGTTGTACTATTAAAGAGTTAATATTTTTTACTTTCTTTGGTGATAACTAACCCTAAATTTATCTTAGTTTTAATAACATAACATTAAAATATCTAATATTTTATTCTATTAACATTTAAATAAGAAAATTTGTCCAATGACTATGTAATATTTTATTCTAGTAACTTTTTCAATAAATATATTTATCCAATGATTCCAAGCTTCATTGCTGTAGATAATTTACTTTCATATTTTTAAAATGTATACCACTTGAAATCTTATATTTGTAATAAATAATGTTAAGATTATCAATACATTATATAAAAAATAATTGTAAAAATAAAATGTTCAAGTATGGAGAAATAATTAAAGTTATACTCACTAATTCCTATTCAAAACAGTCAAGAGAAATTTTCCTCTAAACAGTTTAATAAAAACAATATAAGAACTAAATTACTATTTTTCTGCTTTTAATTTACAATCATCAAAACTAAAACTAAGTTAAAAAAAATTGCTTAATTCTTTAAAAATATATTAATCATTTAAGTATACAGTGCAACAAAAAATCTTTAGACAGGATGTTTTCTTTGTTGCATCAATAGCTTTATATTTTTGTCAAAATCAAAAATATAGTTAAAATATTTGTATCAGTGACATTTGTATATTAAATTTTAGTAATTGATAGTATTTTAATAATACCAACGAAATATTATTATTTAATCAGTAAGTACTTCTGCTAGTTTAAATGTCATTTTAAGTAATTATATATTTAAATTTTGTCTGTATTCGTATCTGCATTCTCTTTTAAGCTTAAACATATATGCACCCATATATAACTTTTCTAGATGAATCACAGTCTATTTCAATGCAAACACACACACTTATATAAAATTTTAAATGGCCTATAGTTATATTCTTTCATCCCCCCCCCCTTTAAATAAAGAAAAACTTTAATTTTACAACCCATTCAATATAAATTGTTTTTAAATGGACTGCAAAATTCAAGATTATTTTTTATTTAAAGGGGAAATGTGTCTGAAAGAATATAGCTATGGGGCATTTAAAATATTTTATATAGATTTCAGCTAGCATTATGCAATGTTTTGGTTTCTATATATTTATAATATTAGAAATTTGTGATATGAAATACGATATAATGTATTTGAAAAGGAGAACTCTCTAAGTGTTGCATATGAATACTATGCATAATCTCATAGCACCAACATCTAAATGCTATATGGACAATTCATTTTTATCTACAATCCAAAAATGATAAGGAAAACAAATTTAGTTTTAATTAAAAATATGAGGATGAAATTTTTATTAATTCATTAATGCAAGAAATGCCTAACTGAAACAAATTCAAATTAACATTCCAACAAAGAGTCTTAAAGTATACATTTTTATTAATAGTGTGAAAAACTAGTATCTTAGTTAATATGAAATATTAAAAAAATCACTGCTTATATACTAGAAAGAAAAGCTTTCAAAATATCATATATAAATTATATGAGAAATCTCAGGGAGCATAATTATTTAAACACAAATCAGACAAAAATGAATCCATTTTTAGTTGTGATTGAAGAACATATATGGGAGGTAACTTTAGACAGTGAAAACTGAATAAATGGAATTTCATTCAAAATTAATATCAAATAATTTTAATGAAATGATCTTAGTTTTTTTTTTTTAAATATAATAATAAATTTAAATTAAATTAGATATATTTACTTTCATATAAATTTTCTCAATATCAGCCACACTAGAGATGATCCCATCTGCAGGCATTTAAAAATTATTACTAAAAATATTGACATATTTTGCATGGATTAATTTTTCAGAAATACATCTGTTATTTTTTATACAGACAAATCATCTCATTTTGTCAAATGATAATTTTACAAGTCTATAAAAAAAAACTGCTAATCTTCCTATATTTTTTATAAATTATTGGATTATAATTCTTATAAATTATTGAACATTTTAAGTCAAACTTTTCAGAATTATTAATTTTACATTTTCAATATTCATAATATTAAAATAAATTCCCAATTAAGAAAAGTTTGTAAAAATTATATAGTTTTTAAAAAAATATTATTTTAAGTTAAATATAAATTGTCTTCCATATAAATATGTTTTTATTCTAATTATAAATAGTCAAGTCCATGCTATCTTGATTAATAATTTTTTTTTTCAAAGATAAAAGAACATTAGTTTATATATATTATTTTTAAAACTATTTCCAAGCATATAATATTTCATTTGGAAAAATAATAATCTCCATAAAAAAGAAAGAAAACATTGTTCTTTTATTTGGTGTCATTATCATATAATAAATAGAGTACTAAAAATAATCGTATAGTAAAAAATCATTTTTATTTGTTTACAGTTATTTAGTGTACTAATTCTTAGCCGATAAAAATGATTTACGACTTTGAGGTAGAAAATAAAAAGTGACGGCAAATTAAAATCTTCTTAACTGAATTAATTTCTAATAAATATTATTAACAATTATCATTATTTTTTTCTTATTGCCTATTTCCTATATCATTATTATTTCCAGGCATATTTCTACTTAGCTGAGAGATTATTATGATGATCCAAGGCCTTTATTTATCTGTCTATAATAATAGCTAGACCAATAAAATGATGTGCTGCTGAAACCACCGTTCTATTATTAGTTACATATATAAAAATTCTGACTCCAATATTTTTTTCATTATTTTCTAATATTTTATTGTTTATATTATGCTCCTTTTTTTTTTTCTTCTGAAATTCGCAAAATATAATTGATGAATAATCTAAGAGATTTGAATATTTTATATTAAAACTCTAACATTAGTGCACAAATTTGTGACAAAGATATTTGAATCTTAATGATGTAAGGCAATGTTCGTTAACTTTTTTCTTAATGTTACCCTTTTGTCTTCATATTATTATATAACTCACTTTAAGCACTTAGTGATGAAAAATTAGGTACCTTTTAAAATGAAGTATGCATATTCATCTTAAGCTTATGGGCTGATGGAAATATAGCACAGTAGTGCCTAATTGAGATGAGATATCAAAAGATGTAATTCATGGAGTAGAACTCTAGAGTGCATTAAATAATTAAAGTTGCTCACCAAAAGCTTTTTCATAACAATTCTTTAAGCCTTTGTAAATTAGGGCTTCCATGAGTCACAGATGTAAATTGCCGATATATAAAATTATCATATAGTTTTAAAACTGGAAATATTAAAATAAATTATGCTGAGGTAGTAAGTAAATATAAAATGTCATTAGTGATGATTAATTATAATTAATTTGTATCATGTTGTCTAGTAATTTTCATCTGCCACTAACCAAATAACTTAATATATACATATATGCTGAAAAAAGGGTATCACATGATAAAGTGTCATCATAAGTTATATTATTCTATTGTTAAAATATCTAAAATAATGCTCAACCTGAAATTAAATATAAAATGCTAATTTATAATAAAACGTTTAACTTAAGTGTAAGGAACTTACATCCTAAGCACATGTGTTGCAATGCTGTCATAATAGCTCAAATATTTCTTGTTGAGTACTGAGGATATTTTCAAACCAAAGCAGAAGATAGAGACTTTTGAAAAGATAAGTATTTTAGTTTAACAGTATCTTCAGTACCCAACAAACATTGTTGAGCCATTATAATAATGTTACTAGGATGTAAATATCTTCTGTTTAAATTATATACAATCTCTGCCTAGCAAATAAAATTGAATATTAAATAAAATCTTTAGTATATTTATTATAGTAATTTTCAACTGGATTCCAAGAGATTGTAAAAGACCCAGAAAGAGACCACATGTGAGATGGATGTATGGAATAAGAAAATGTGCAGGGGTGTTGTGGAGAAGAGAAGCTAAAGATCGGAGAAGATGGATTAAACTTGGAGAGACCTTCATCCTGCAGTGGATTGATAATGGTTGATGATGATGATGATTGTAAATGTCAAAATCAATAAAGATAAATTACTATCTTCAGTGTTTATTTTTTCTATTCATATATCATTACAATAAAAAAATAGCATAAAATTTTATTTCTTCAAATTAAAATTTATAAGAATCAATTTAAGTTTTGAAAACTGTAAGTTTTAAATAACAATATTTGTAAACCATAATTAATGAGTAACTCAAACTTCCAGATTTACAAGTGTATTTTTTTTCTATTCAAACATTAATTTCTATAATCAAGATGGTTATGAAACCAGTGTTATTTTTTGGATACAGAATTGTATTTTTTCTGTAGAAGATTTCAAAAAGTTGTCATGTTACTAAAGAAATAAATAGTTTATGCTTGTAGATGACATAGAAATTTGACCCCCCCCCCCTAAAAAATGATTTGTAAAGAAAATATATCATAATTGTTGATCTCTCAAGTAGATCAATTTGGTTGAGGAATTTAAGTTAATATAGTTTAATCAGAGGCATGATAAAGTATCAATTGTAAACACCAAGGATGCAATTGTAGTGTGATGCAAACCTATCTACTTTAAGAATAATATTATATGTTTATAGATGTTGAAACTATAATTTATTATCTTATCTATAAGAAAGTTTTAAATAATATTTTGGGTTCATAAAAACAATATATTATATATACTAAAATGAACAATCCATTATTTATTTCAATAAAAAAACGTTTTTTTTCTCTTCTAAGCAAAATAATATGCAAATTTGACTTTTAAAAAAACTGAAATGAGTGTGCAAAATCAGATGTAACTTTTCTTCTTCTAAAAAAAATTTTTTTTATTTTACAAAAAAATGGAAAGATATTTCATTCATATCAATTTTCATTATGCTTTGTGGATAAAAAGGAAGAACCTTATTAATAGTTAGCTAGATCCAATCTGGAATACTTTTGAATAATATTTTGACTAATTCCACCTGAAATAAATAATTATTGTTTGTTTAAATGACAGCTAGAAACTACAAGACTATTATCATCCTAAACAGACTTCTAATGTTTGTCAGAAAATAAGTAAATGACAATTATTTTGTTTTGGTGGATGTTATATTTAAAAACTGATTTCTACTTTATTTTAAATAATTTGAATTTGTAAATAATACTTGTTATCCAGATAATATTTTGAAAAAAAACTATCAGTTAAAAAAAAAAGAAATGAATTTGTAACAACTTTTTTTACTTGTTAAAAATTTCTTTTTTAAAAAAAATATTATTTATCACATATGTATGCTAATCTTATGGATTTTATATAAGCTATTAATAAAAGAAACTGGTAAAGAAATAATGATAATCAAGTAAATGTAATGCACACATGTAGTTATTGATGTAATTATTTTCATTAATCTCATTCATTCATAGTTAAACTTACATTTGATTACTGAAAATTGGATTTTATGTAGATGGATTTATATATATGCTATTGTTTGTTCAATGTTTAATGGTTTACATATGTTTGCATACATATGAGGGAATACATTCATATCAGTTTAATATGTTAGGGATCAATCTCAGAATGAATCATTTCTATGTAAATTGTAGTTGTATTAAATTAGGTTTAGGACCAAAGGACTACTTCTTATAATTATTTTATAGAAGGTTTATTCAGTTAGGGTTAGGTGAAAAGGCAATCCCTTTATAGTTATTATTATATAAGTGGTTAGGTTTAGAATTAGGGATCTTTAAAAAAATACTCCTAATGACTATTGTGATAAAGATAGCATTGATGTTTATCCCATGTAGGAGACATATGAGTCAAAGAAATGTTTACATTTATGAATTCATACATGTGTAGAATTATATTTAAGTTTATTGACATCAGGGTTAAAGGTATAGCAAATGTATTACATTATCTATGAATATATTAATATTATGATATATAAAAATTAAAGGACTTTGTTAATGACAGATTAATTCACGGAGAACATAAGTTACTCCCAATGAATGATGATAGTTTACACAATCATATATAAACAAAGTAATAAACTTAATAATTTATTTACAAGTGTAATAATTAATTGATGCACAATTTATTTTCTTTCATAAAATTAACAAATCATGTAACAGTAATTTATTTACAAAGTATAATCATTAATTGATATGCAATTTTACTTCTTTAAAAATGGGCCTGTGTAATGGTTACATTATTATATTGAATAAAATATTGTTTTAAATATACATGTGTTTGTTTATTTCCATGTAATTTCATAAATGAATAGAGAAAATGTAAATAGATGAGTTATGCTAAATCTGATCATTATAATATATAGAGGACCACTTTATTTTTAAAAATTTTCTGACAAAGTGAAAGTGGGTGCATTCTATATTTATATCAACATCTCACAGAAAATCTGTCTGTTTCTGTTTCTATTATGTATATGTGTATGCATATATGTATATAATGTTAGCATTACTTATTTATTTTATGTGCTTACATTCTCTATATAAATTTTCTGATGTTTCAATTGCCAATATTTGATGTAAAAAAAATCTTTTGCTAGATATGTATTTCTATCAGTCAAGCCTATATCATAAATAGTTTCAGAAATCAATTGAGATTCCATAAAACATAACAATTCAATCTCATGTAACTAAATTATCAACTTTCAGCACAATCTCAAAGGTTTAATCCATATTCAGCTAATGTTATTAAACAAGATAGAGGATTTAAATAACTCATTCTTAATTAATCTTGTTTACAAGCAATCATTTAAATATGCAAAAATTTAACTATTTATCCACTACAAATATTTAAAAATGCCGATTTTATTTACCTATACATTTTGTAATGTTTCAAGTAAAAATGTTTGATGAAAATCTCCTGCAATATATGTATTTTTATCTATCAAATCTGATTTTATCAGTACAGAAATATATAATCAGAAACTTTGTATAATTTTTCCATCTATCGATTACACTTTTCATCTTATACTGAAATCTATTTCAAGGTTAATCTTTTCTTCTCTAACATTTTTTAAAAAGATAGTCTATATGTTTTATCTTTATTATCATTTTCTTATTTGCTTTTGTAAATATCTTATTAATATCTCTAATAGAAATAGGATAATGATGACGATAAATGGTTTCAGTGATGTCAATACCCAATTATCATTTCAAATTATGCAGTTGAAATTTTAAGACTGAAAAATGTCATATCTATTAATCATGAGAAGTTTAATGTTGTTTTGACAGTGCCAATTTAAACAATATATATGGACTATATCCATCAACGAATATTAAGTGTTAAATGTCTTTAAAAAATTCAAACTATATTTAAATTTCTCAACCATATTTGACTGACAATAATATCATATAGTTGGAAATATTTGGAAAACTTAGGTAAAGTTTGAATTTTTCTATAAAACATTCAATATTTAATATTAGATGATGAAAATAGTCTAATATATAATTAGTAAAATTTTATCAAAACAAACCTTTTGACAAACACTAAATAATATGTGTCTGTGTTTATAATATAACACATACACAGAGACACAAATCAGATACAATTAGATAGTAAGATACCATAAGAAAACACTCATTTGTGGTCAGTAGTATTTTAATATTGTATTTTAAATTTCTTTAAAATAACAGTAATAGCATACAGAATTCAGAGCTTCACCTTAAAACTTCACATTAAGATATTCATATTGTTGTTTAATAACATATCTTCTACACTAAATGTTATTTGGGGTTTGAACTCAGACTTTCACATCCATGCTCTCTCATACTGTGACACACTTGATCACACACATGTCAAAAGATAAATAATCACCATTAAACATATTTTATGTTAAACTAGCACTTGTCAGTTAGTCCAGATTATCATATCCACACATATATACAATTAATGCTCAGCTTATATTAAGATAGCCAATCTTTATACTTTAATGGGCAGGCTTCAATCCACTCCACCCCACAACTCTTCAACCATCCATTTCATTGAAAATATGATGGAATACTCAGAGCCTTCATTGGTGGCAACCTTCTTATCCTACCCATGTTGACCATAAATCACTCTGACCCCTCATGTACAGGACATAATTCATTTACATACATATACAAGGGATGGGCAGACCTTACAGCACTATATTTTAATATATAATTTTTTTTCTATAGTACAGGCATTTTTATACCTGCACTTCAATATGTAATATATTGGGGGGTTTGAACTCAGATTTTCACATGACCCTCAGCTATCCATGCTATCTCATACTGCTGACAGACTTAATTACACACATGTTAAAAAGATAAATAATCACAAATATATAATATATAAGGGTTTGAACTTAGTCTGAGTTCAAACTCCCTATATATTACATATTGGTGCTTATTTATCTTTTCAACAACACCCTATATATATATACTTATTGGTGATTATTTATCTTTTCAACATGTGTGTAATCAAGTGTGTCAACAGTATGAGATAGCGTGGATAGCTGAGGGTCGTGTGAAAGTCTGAGTTTAAATCCTCTGTATATTACATATTAAAGTGCAGGTATGAAAAAGCCTGTACTGTAGTGTATCAGTGTTATGAGATAGTGTGGAGAGTGGTGGGTCGTGTGAAAGTTTGTGCCCATATACCCTATATATTACTAAACGTTATTGTAATTTTTTTATGAATTAAATAAAAAAAATTGATGAATTATAACTGATGATGCTCAAATCCTTAGTAGAGTTAATAAATAAAACTGCCAATCTACTAATTTGTCATTCTATCTAATACATAATGCAATAATCATGTCATTTATCAAAATATTTATTTTCATTTAATATACATGTATAGAATAATTTGTTAACATTTATTTGATATAGTAGTAATTCTTCTATTCTTATCCATAGCAAAAATTATTAAACAAGTAATAATATTCATGTCGTAAAACGAATGTGTTTATGTCTAATTTAAACTGACATTAAAAAAAAAAGTTTTTTTATTTTATCTTATTGTGTACACAAATGTTTTATTATATGTATGTTGAGGACAAGTTAATATTCGGTCAGTAAATAATACACTGTCATTTATGAATGATAACTTAAGCAACGCGCAGTTGGATAAATATTGTTACTCTATTGAATTGGCTATGAAAGAAGCAGAATTCCCTTGGCAATATTATTTTTACTAAAGTCCACCTTTTTCATGGAATTATTTATATTTATGAACTATTTGAAAGTAGTGGAAAGCAATAGCAAATAGTTTTAATAGTCAAATTATATAGTTATTTAATAATAGATATAATAAACACCTCATACTTCCCCATTCTTTTTAAATTCACTTAAATAAAGATATAATAAAAGACAAATGACCTCCAAGATGCATTTCGTGCTGAACCAGCACTCATCAGTTGGCCCAGGTCACTATCTCTCATATATATCTTTTATTATATGAAAAGTATTTATCTAGAGTAAATAATAATTTATCAGTTTTTAAAACTTTTTTTATTTAGATTTACATGAGATTTTTTACCTTAGCAAATTTGCATTTTTTTAGATTTGCAACTAGCTTTGATCGCTATCAATTATAGCGTAGCCCTCCAGAAATAAACGATACTCTACGAGATGATCACTTCTCCCCAATCTCTGTCATTTCTAATATTATTAACGTTTTGCGGAATAGTTGGTAGTAATATTCATATTGACGAATCAATGTGATAAATTAGATTAAACAACTACGTTAAAGAACACGAAATTTATTACAATGTCCGTTTTTGTTTGTCATTTCTCACAATGGCTGGTCATTTCTTTTAATGACGTACTTAAAATCTATATTACATATATCGTAAAAATTAAAGTTGCTAACCCATTCAATATCTTGATTAACTAAAACTTAACTAAGTTTATCACTTTTAAAACTGTAGAGAAATTATTTTATTTCTCTTCCCACTACGCTTCCAACGATTTTAAGATAAATATCTCCTAAGGCACTGTATCAATAACACAGAAAAAATTATCCAACCAAGATTAATGAATATAATAAAAGAGAAACCCGTTTTCTTTGAATCAATTATCTCTTAAAATAAACATGCTTTTAAATAATTTACAAATGATATATGTAAAGTTTAAGACATTTAAATATATAAAGATGAATTAATAATACAATAAATAATGAAACAAAAAAGTAATTATGTTTGACTACTTCTACTAAACATAAATAGTTTATATAATATATCATTATATAAATCGATACCCTTTTTAAGTCCACTGCATAACAAAAATGGGTGCTGATATAGTACGCGCTCGGCGGCCATTTTGAATTTGGAAACACCCAAAAACACTGCTGGCACATGCAAGCGATAAATGTCATCGACTAGAAACACTCATTTTTCAAAAACGTAAAACGCCTGAGGCACTGCAATTAAAAAAGGTGGTGGGGAGGGACTACACTTAAAAAAATGGCGGGAAAACGTCATATTAAATAATATAATGCTATAAATCAAACCTTACTTTAAAATAAACCAAAAACGCTAATTTATATATATATAGTCATAATCAAACATTGCAATATTTACAAAAATCCGTTAAAATATAGCCACCACTAGAAAAAATCAAACATTACTTTAAAATAAACCAGAAAAAAGGTGGTGGGGAGGGACTACACTTAAAAAAATGGCGGGAAAACGTCATATTAAATAATATGCTATAAATCAAACCTTACTTTAAAATAAACCAAAAACGCTAATTTATATATATATAGTCATAATCAAACATTGCAATATTTACAAAAATCCGTTAAAATATAGCCACCACTAGAAAAAATCAAACCTTACTTTAAAATAAACCAAAAACGCTAATTTATATATATATAGTCATAATAAAACATTGCAATATTTACAAAAATCCGTTAAAATATAGCCACCACTAGAAAAAATCAAACCTTACTTTGAAATAAACCAAAAACGCTAATTTATATATATATAGTCATAATAAAACATTGCAATATTTACAAAAATCCGTTAAAATATAGCCACCACTAGAAAAAATCAAACATTACTTTGAAATAAACCAAAAACGCCAATTTATATATATAATCATAATCAAACATTACTTTAAAATAAACCAGAAAAAAGGTGGTGGGGAGGGACTACACTTAAAAAAATGGCGGGAAAACGTCATATTAAATAATATAATGCTATAAATCAAACCTTACTTTAAAATAAACCAAAAACGCTAATTTATATATATATAGTCATAATCAAACATTGCAATATTTACAAAAATCCGTTAAAATATAGCCACCACTAGAAAAAATCAAACCTTACTTTAAAATAAACCAAAAACGCTAATTTATATATATATAGTCATAATAAAACATTGCAATATTTACAAAAATCCGTTAAAATATAGCCACCACTAGAAAAAATCAAACATTACTTTGAAATAAACCAAAAACGCCAATTTATATATATAATCATAATCAAACATTACTTTAAAATAAACCAGAAAAAAGGTGGTGGAGAGGGACTACACTTAAAAAAATGGCGGGAAAACGTCATATTAAATAATATAATGCTATAAATCAAACCTTACTTTAAAATAAACCAAAAACGCTAATTTATATATATATAGTCATAATAAAACATTGCAATATTTACAAAAATTTTAAAATATAGCCACCACTAGAAAAAATCAAACATTACTTTGAAATAAACCAAAAACGCCAATTTATATATATAATCATAATCAAACATTACTTTAAAATAAACCAGAAAACGCTAATATTTATAGTCATGATAATCAAATATTGCAATCGTAAATCTCAAAAGATTAACCCTATGTTAAAGCATTTTTTTTTTTTAAAAAATCGTAAATGGTATTTACAAAAACACGTTAAAATATAGCGATCATTAGAAAAATAATAAATGCTATTTTAAAAATATCAGTCCGGTCTATCAACGCTATATACTAAATCAGTATTATAATTTTAAAAAACAATATTTAAAAACTATAATGCTATAAATCAAACATTGAGTTGTAGCGTCACATTGAATAGCCAAAGGTTGGTTATACTATGGAAAAAAAAAGGGCGGGAAAAGAAAAAGAGATGAAAATTAAAAAATACTTTAAAATAAACCAAAAACGCTAATTTATATATATATAGTCATAATCAAACATTGCAATAGCATTTATTTAAATAATTTTTTACTAATATTTTAATAATTTAAAAAAAATTACCAGCTCTCGATCGGAGGGATGGTCGTCCGCTCAGGCTAAATTTGGTTCTTTCTAGATCTTTTCATTACTGCAATACCACAAAACATCAAATTATACTTTTAAGATTTAGGTTTATTATTTTAAAGAAGACACCAGTAAAATTAATTTATTCAGGAAATATCGCAGCTTGATATGGCCTCTTTCAAATTTATTTTTAAAACTGTGTACTTGGGTCTGACACAAGGTATCTATGACGTAAGATAATTTCCAAGAATTATAGTTCGGGATGGGGGCTTTGTCTTACTAAGATAAAAGAAAGTGTTAAGTTAGACTTTCAAATTTAAAAAAACAACAACTGTAAAACAGTTCTAATGGACTTTTATGCCTCAAGCCTAACTAGTCATGAAATGCAAAAGAGGGTTAAAATTTATTATAAAAAAATTGGGGTTTTGGTTATAATAAATTAATGATTTCAAAATATAATCGCAATGTAACATATTATACATCACAACTTGTACTCATATATATATATATGTGCCGATACATGTATTACTTGTAAGATTTTAGTTTTAACACTTTAAAGACGCAAATAAAATTATTTGGTAATTTATTATAAAAAAATATAAAAATAAATTGGCAATAAATTATAAGACACAACTTGTACTCATATATATTTATTCCGAAAATATTGCAAAAACAAAAAAGCACAAAAAGAGTCCTGCTTTTCATAGTAGGCCTGTTTGTCAAATTCAAACCCATCCCAGACCACGTGTATAATCCTATAATAATGTACTTTGATGTATAATAATGTATGTTTATGTGTATGTGCGCACATCTAATATATAAATAAATATATTTATATATTAGATGTGCACACATATTATACATCAAAATACATTATTATAAGATTATATACATAACGATGTTAGGCTTGAAGCATAAAAGTCCATTAGCTGGTTTACAGTTGTTTTTTTTTTTTAAATTTGAAAGTTTAACTTAACACTTTCTTTTATCTTAATAAGACAAAGGCCCAATCCGAACTATAATTCTTGGAAATTATCTTACGTCATAGATACCTTGTGTCAGACCCAAGTACACAGTTTTAAAAATAAATTTGAAAGAGGCCATATCAAGCTGCGATATTTCCTGAATAAATTAATTTTACTGGTGTCTTCTTTAAAATAATAAACCTAAATCTTAAAAGTATAATTTGATGTTTTGTGGTATTGCAGTAATGAAAAGATCTAGAAAGAACCAAATTTAGCCTGAGCGGACGACCATCCCTCCGATCGAGAGCTGGTAATTTTTTTTAAATTATTAAAATATTAATAAAAAATTATTTAAATAAATGCTATTGCAATGTTTGATTATGACTATATATATATAAATTAGCGTTTTTGGTTTATTTTAAAGTATTTTTTAATTTTCATCTCTTTTTCTTTTCCCGCCCTTTTTTTTTCCATAGTATAACCAACCTTTGGCTATTCAATGTGACGCTACAACTCAATGTTTGATTTATAGCATTATAGTTTTTAAATATTGTTTTTTAAAATTATAATACTGATTTAGTATATAGCGTTGATAGACCGGACTGATATTTTTAAAATAGCATTTATTATTTTTCTAATGATCGCTATATTTTAACGTGTTTTTGTAAATACCATTTACGATTTTTTTTAAAAAAAAAAATGCTTTAACATAGGGTTAATCTTTTGAGATTTACGATTGCAATATTTGATTATCATGACTATAAATATTAGCGTTTTCTGGTTTATTTTAAAGTAATGTTTGATTATGATTATATATATAAATTGGCGTTTTTGGTTTATTTCAAAGTAATGTTTGATTTTTTCTAGTGGTGGCTATATTTTAACGGATTTTTGTAAATATTGCAATGTTTTATTATGACTATATATATATAAATTAGCGTTTTTGGTTTATTTTAAAGTAAGGTTTGATTTATAGCATTATATTATTTAATATGACGTTTTCCCGCCATTTTTTTAAGTGTAGTCCCTCCCCACCACCTTTTTTCTGGTTTATTTTAAAGTAATGTTTGATTTTTTCTAGTGGTGGCTATATTTTAACGGATTTTTGTAAATATTGCAATGTTTTATTATGACTATATATATATAAATTAGCGTTTTTGGTTTATTTTAAAGTAAGGTTTGATTTATAGCATTATATTATTTAATATGACGTTTTCCCGCCATTTTTTTAAGTGTAGTCCCTCCCCACCACCTTTTTTCTGGTTTATTTTAAAGTAATGTTTGATTATGATTATATATATAAATTGGCGTTTTTGGTTTATTTCAAAGTAATGTTTGATTTTTTCTAGTGGTGACTATATTTTAACGGATTTTTGTAAATATTGCAATGTTTTATTATGACTATATATATAAATTAGCGTTTTTGGTTTATTTCAAAGTAATGTTTGATTTTTCTAGTGACTATATTTGAAATATGCAAGTTTTATTAGCTATATATATATAAATTAGCGTTTTTGGTTTATTTTAAAGTAAGGTTTGATTTTTTCTAGTGGTGGCTATATTTTAACGGATTTTTGTAAATATTGCAATGTTTGATTATGACTATATATATATAAATTAGCGTTTTTGGTTTATTTTAAAGTAAGGTTTGATTTATAGCATTATATTATTTAATATGACGTTTTCCCGCCATTTTTTTAAGTGTAGTCCCTCCCCACCACCTTTTTTCTGGTTTATTTTAAAGTAATGTTTGATTATGATTATATATATAAATTGGCGTTTTTGGTTTATTTCAAAGTAATGTTTGATTTTTTCTAGTGGTGGCTATATTTTAACGGATTTTTGTAAATATTGCAATGTTTTATTATGACTATATATATATAAATTAGCGTTTTTGGTTTATTTTAAAGTAAGGTTTGATTTTTTCTAGTGGTGGCTATATTTTAACGGATTTTTGTAAATATTGCAATGTTTGATTATGACTATATATATATAAATTAGCGTTTTTGGTTTATTTTAAAGTAAGGTTTGATTTATAGCATTATATTATTTAATATGACGTTTTCCCGCCATTTTTTTAAGTGTAGTCCCTCCCCACCACCTTTTTTCTGGTTTATTTTAAAGTAATGTTTGATTTTTTCTAGTGGTGGCTATATTTTAACGGATTTTTGTAAATATTGCAATGTTTTATTATGACTATATATATATAAATTAGCGTTTTTGGTTTATTTTAAAGTAAGGTTTGATTTATAGCATTATATTATTTAATATGACGTTTTCCCGCCATTTTTTTAAGTGTAGTCCCTCCCCACCACCTTTTTTAATTGCAGTGCCTCAGGCGTTTTACGTTTTTGAAAAATGAGTGTTTCTAGTCGATGACATTTATCGCTTGCATGTGCCAGCAGTGTTTTTGGGTGTTTCCAAATTCAAAATGGCCGCCGAGCGCGTACTATATCAGCACCCAAAAATGTCTAGTACGAATTAAACTTTTTAACTTATAGAATAAAAAAATTGTTTATTAATTAAAGACTATTTGAACATTTATATATATCAGAGATAATAATAATAATAATATTATTATTATTATTATTATTATTATTATGAATCTGCGGTCCTGCTGTCTAAAAAATGGAACAACCCGATTAACGTTGTTACCTAAAAGTTTTGGAAGACAAAAGGAATTCAACTAAATCTTTAAAGTAAAAAGTTTCCTCAATCTAGATAACAATCGTAAATGTTTTTGAAGTGCTTTTAAAATAAAAAAGGTAAGAAATTCATCGTTTTTTTAAATTATATTTAATCAACATCAAAAGATAAACATGGCGTCAAGATTTAAAATTGACGCGTCAATTAGCTCAAAAACGCTCAACCCAATGGAAAATATAATATTAAATCAAAAAACCTACGCAAATGCTACAAAATCTAATATACAACACCAAGATAATAAACAAAATACCAATTTAAGTCAATCTAGATTTAGAAAAGTAAATCAAACCGACATAAACGATATATATATCGGTGATGAATTTGAGCTAGAACCATCAATGATCAACTGGACAAATGAAGAAATAAAAGATATTAATTCTAGATTTAATAATACCATACCCCCAAAATTATTTAATAGTTTTAAAAAAAAAATTTCTGACAAGTCGTTAACACTAGCAGTTACAGACAAAAATTTATCCCTCTATAAATTTCCAAGAGAACTCCTATTTAAGGAATTAACAACACAAGTATTATGGGATAGCATCATGACTATTGGAGAACATCCCAACTCCAGATATTTAGCTATAGAATTTTACAACAAAAATCAATGTAAAGCATTTCAAATAAAAGTCCAGAAATTAGAAAGTTATGCTTTAGTGGTGGTTGACAAAAATACACAAAACTACTACACAGGCATTTTGAAAAATACATATTTTGGATATAGCATACAAGATTTTACCAAACTAATTCACCCTTATGGTCAGGCAATCTATATCAAGCCTATCTACTGTAAGGATACTCCAATCCCTATACATACCAACAGCTTCTATTTCAAAATCAAACTAAAAGAAAACATCAATCCTGAAGAAATCCCCAACCAGATTATTGATCAAGAAGCAGTCCTCACACTTCAAATAAAAGGACTCAGGCCAAAGTGCTATGCATGTGGAGAAAGAGGTCATCTGGCAGGAGACTTCCACACAAAAAAAGACCACAGGAGTGACCAGCAAACAAAGGAAATCCCAGAACAAAACCAAGCAACTCAAAACCAAATAATAAATAATGCAGAAAGCAGCAAGATACATACAAGTCTTCAACAACAAGAAAATCAGGAAAAACAAAGTATCTTAACAATACAAGATAAGAACGAACCATTAAACTTGACAATGGAAAATATTAATAAAAATGAAGAGTGGAAAAACAGCACAACAAAACTCATCAATAGTAATCAATCACAAGAAAAAATTGAAAATCAAAATATAATCTCACGAGAAAATATAAAACTGAAAAGCACCCAAAGTAAAATAAAAGATCAAACAAATAAGGATCTGCAAATAAACAGTGAAGAACAAATAAAGGAATATGAAAATATCACAGATGTAGAATCTCAGATGGAAGAAGATGATTCTACACACAAAAATGAAAACATCAACAATTATTCCAACTTACCACTAAAACCAACAATTAGAAATAATACAGCCACAGAAATCTTAGAAAAAATAACACTAGATATACCACAAAACATAGTAATAGAAAAAGAGCAAAAAAGAAAGCCAGGCCGGCCACCAAAAAAAAAATATAAAAAAATTAAAGTAAGATCAGAAGAAGATGTAATCACCAACTCTGAGCATACATATCAGACTACTGAAACCTCTGATGAAGATACTAATCAAGACTATGAAGATGAATCAGAAGCACAACCCAATACAAAAACTAGTAAAAAAATACTAACTGATCAAAGCCACATTACCACTAAAAATAACATAATTGAATTAGACACTCAACAAAATTCAAAACAATAAAAAGCCCACTTACTGATCAAAGGAAAATTACCAAAGAAAATATATATATATATAATCAGAATGAAAATAAAAATTGCTGCAATCAATATCAGGGGTTTAAATTCAACCCAAAAAATATACAAAGTAAAACACTGGATACAACAAATCAAACCACACATTACAGGTCTACTAGAAACCAAAATCTATGCAGGGTCACAAGTAGACCCATCCAAATACTTTGGTACTGAAGGATTCTATGCAGGTTCCAGAGATGCAACATCACCATCAGCAGGATCTGCCCTAATAATTGCAAATCATTGTCCATTCCAAACTTTCAAAATCACTTACATTGATTCAAATCTCCTAATCACTACATTCAGTCACAAAATAATGACAATCAATGTAATTTTTGTATATATGCCAATAAATAAACAAAGAATTGAAACAATAATCATGTCAATAAATTCAAGATTAGCCACCACAGCAGATCCCACCATCTTGGTTGGTGACTTCAACACATCGTATCTGGAATTTACTAAAAAATGGCTCCACAAAATACAAGTTCCACTAATGAGTGGACAAGGTTTTCTTCCTCAGGATGCTGTCTCATTCCATAATGGTCGGTTTAAATCACTGATAGACTTATGCTTTTATTCACCGACTCTACATCACTTAATAAAAATAAACCTCATACCATCGGGCTTCTCCGATCACTCTGCACAAATAATAACTATTAACCTAAACCAAATGCAAACTAACATTTCACCACTAACAAAAACAATCAGAATCCTTCTTCCCAAGTCAACCCCAGAATTTATCTTTTCTGAAACCTATATAATGCTAGAAAAACTAAGACAAATAAAACTAGACCCTATACAACAATACCAAGCTTTTATCAATATTTTGTCATTTAATATAAACCACATAGTAATGAATAGACCATCACCATCCAAGCTACTAGAATATGCTGATAAAATACATGAAAAACTTACAGCAATCACGCCTACACATCACACCCAAAATTATATAAGAAACTTAACACAAGAATATAATAAGGCTTGTCAGTCCCTAAAAGAGTATCTAAAAATTAAAAAAACCAAATTATGCATCACCCACCAACACACATGGTCACGTAAATACATAAAATGGGCCCTAGGAAGTGCACCTGAAATTAAAGTACCAATGGCCATACAAACCCAAAGAGGAATATTTGCTGGCCAAAATATAATAATGCCAATGTTTGAACATTTTAGAGACAAACTGCGATCAGCACCACCAATACAGTGGACAGCACACATATTTGGACCACCAAAAAATGAAAATTTATTCACGGCAGATGATTTCATTAAAAAAATGAATGAAATGAACAATAACTGTCACCCTGGAAGCCCAGGAATACCACTTTTTGTCTTAAAACACCTTAGCCAATTCACTTCAAAATATCTTTGTAATCTGGCAAACCATCTAGCTCAAGAAATTAGGAGTGTACAGGGAGTGTACCCCATAGCAATAGTACCTTACAATAAAAAGAATAAAAAAATTCCTGCACTTGAAGACATAAGACCTATATCCATGGGACCGCTTCCAATGAAGATACTGGAAAAGGTAATAAAAGAAAAAATAGAGCCATTTTTGATGCCTTCCATCTCTGATACTCAGTTTGCTAAGAAAAAATCTTCAACTACACAAGCAGCTCTACTTTTCAAAACCATAATGGTAACTGTAAGAAATAAAAAAAAATATAGCCCTCTGGTCATACAACTGGATATAGCATCAGCCTTTGACACTGTCAACATATCTATATTGCTAGAGATGCTCGAAACCACGGACATCCCCAGATCCATGCTATATATAATAGCAAACCTATTAATAAACCATGAGCTACACATAACACTTAATGGTAGAAATTCTCCCTCTTTCTACCCCACCCAGTCACTATCACAGGGTTCACCTTTAAGTGCCCTACTCTTTATTTTTTATATTAAGCCCTTAATTAAAAAAATAAATAAATCCTTTGAAGGCATACAGATACCAGGATCAACACAAAAAATAGCATGTTTGGCATATATGGATGATGTCACAGTGTTTCTAACTTCTAAAAAGCAAGATAGTGGAAGAATATTCAGCCAATTATGGACTGAAGATAAATACAGCAAAATCTGCATCTTGGCATATATTCTCAGGCAAACCATGTGAGTCTGTATTTCAGGGAAAACCAAATCCCTTTCTGGGTTTTCCATTTTAAATGGGCACCACAAGAATGTGCTGTCACATACAAAACAAACTCAAAGAAGATGTTGAAAAAATAGCAAATTCATTGTCTAAAGCATATCTATCAATATATGCAAAGACACAACTAATCAACAGGCTAATCATGACTAGAATAACATACTACATGCCAGTAATTGTTTTTTCTAAAGGTTTCATCCGGAAAATTAACTCCATATACTGTAAACTTATGTGGGCCAGGAAAACAGTGGCCATATCAATTAAAAATCTTAGCCGACCACTAATAAAAAATGGCCTTGGCCTACACAGCCTCAACATTTTCCACATGCAAAAACAAAAAAATACAACAATTGCCTTAATTAATCAATTTACAAAATTAAAACATCTAATTAAAATAACACCTACTGATCGACCACCCCCAAAAGACTCACTCATTCAATCGGCAATATACCACTGCAATGCAATAGGAAAAATCCCCAACCAATGGACAGAAAAATATAAATATTGGGAAATCTATGAACTAATGCAGAACCATACCACCAACAATCAAATATTACCACTATTAAAAATAAACAATAAAGTATTAATTAAAAAATACAAGAAATGGGAGTTAGAACCAAAATTTTTCAATTTTATCCTTAAAATAAACTTAGATGCCCTCCCAACCACATACTTTCTGGTACATAGAAGACTACATAGAGACATGGATCCTTTATGCGGCTTATGCCATCAGAATGAAGAAACTGTCCAGCACTTACTGTATCACTGCAAAGGTCTGGAACAAGTAAGAATTATACTTTGCAACACGTATAGGAAAAATAAAACCACAATGGAACAAGTAATGATGGCTTTCCAAAGTAAAACAATACCACTGATTAGAGCAGCAACTTTTGTTCTATATTCACTATGGTGCACAAGATGTACGTTCCTAATGGGAAATAACACAAGGCGACATCCATCTACTTTTGAACACAAGTTACGGCAAATACAAATCCGGGACAAATTGATAACAAGTCCAGACATCTATGCAGCTACCTGGTCTCTGCTTAAACACAGAGCAAGGTTGTAACATAATCAAGGAAATAATGACTAAGTAATATGGAGTACCAACAAGGGAAAAACAAAAATAAATAAATAATAAAACAGGAAATAAAGCAAAAGAACAGAGCCCATCTCTATCCAGTAATAGCTTCAGTAACATCTGTGCACCTAATAACTATTGAAATGCAACTGTCTATAATATTCTGAACACTTTATTTTATAATGAACAAATCTGTAACATTCAATTAAGACAATATATTATAAAGACGTTATCTTGATTATTGTAATAACAATTGTAACCTGGTTGTAACTGGAAAACTTGTAGCACATAATCTATGTAACCATTACTGTATTCTTTTGAGACAATAAAGGCCTTTTGAAACAACAATAATAATAATAATAATAATAATAATAATAATAATAATAATAATAATAATAATAGCATTACCTACCACATATTTTCTTTGCCATAAAAGACTGTATACGTCAATTGATCCCTTTTGTGGGTTATGCCATCGAGCTGAGGAAACCCTATCACATCTGCTATATCACTGTGAGGGACCTAGGCACATAAGAAATCTCATAACTAGCAGTTACAGGAGGTCTAATGTAACAATGCATCAATTGATTTCTGCATTTAGAGAAGGATTAACACCAAGTGTCAGGGCAGCAACCTTTGTGCTATATGCATACTGGTGTACTAGATGCACTTTTCTAATTGGTAACAATTCCAGGAGACATTCAGTTACTTTTTCAAATAAACTTGAAATAATACAGAAAAGGGATAAGAGACTGGCCAGACCTGACATTTATGCAGCAACCTGGTCATTACTTAAAATTAGATCTATGTTATAGTGAATTGAGGAAATTAAACATTATAAAAAAACTTAGAAGGATATGCATGTCAAATTAGCAACAAGGACAATTTAGCAACAATTTTTTCCTTTCTATTATAAGTAATTGATTTGCTAATGGTGTTCAAATGATAATGGACAATCCAGGATATTATATGTAGACAAACTATGTAAATGCAAAATTTGTAATTCTTTTGAGACAATAAAGGCCTTTTGAAACATAATAATAATAATAATAATAATAATAATAATAATAATAATAATAATAATAATAATAATAATAATAATAATAATAATAATAATAATAATAATAGCGCAGCAAATCTCTGCTGAGGTAAGAAGCAATCCTTAAGTTCTCCGATGTAAGTATTTATTTTTTACTTTTGTTCCAACTTGTTATTCGCAAAACAAACATAATACAGGAAAAATCGAATTATATAATAGATTAATAGTGTTTTTTGAAAAATATCGGTGTGTTTTAATATCTTTTTTTAAAAAAAAAAAAATACTGACTTGAGTCAGAATAAATCATGGCTACTGCCCAGTCAAGCGTGAGCGAATTAAGCACCAATACGAAATTAACAACATCGTTAGTTTCAACATCGCCTATTTCGTATGCAAAAGTACTTAAAAGTAATAGCAATACTACAGCACCAACTCAAATACCGCGCTTCCGTAGAACAAACACAAATGATATAAAAAATCTTGATCTAAACACTCGAGAGGAAAATCAACCCCCAGCCGCAATCTGGACAAAAGAAACGCTTGAAAATGTGACGGACCGTTTCAGTAATACGGTGCCTCGTACGTTATTTGAAACATTTCGCAGGTTTTTTTCACCAACTTCGTTAGTACTCGCAGTAACCGATAATCAATGCTCATTATATCGTTTCCCAAAAGCTTTATTATATGAAGCAATCACGCAAAATGCACTATGGGAAACAATCTCTTGTATCGCCGACCATCCAAATTCTCGATATATAACCATTGATTTTTATACTCAGCAGCAAAAAGAACGTTTTCAATCCACTATTTTAGCACTTGATAATTACGCACTCGTAATTATAGATGAAAACCGGAAAAATATAATTACTGGAGTGCTTAAAAATACTTATCTTAAATACAACGTACAAGATTTTCAAAAAATGATAAACCCGTTTGGAAAAGTAATTGCCCTACAGCCTATATATTTAAAAGACACACCTATACCGATATGTAGTAATCGTTTTGAATTTAAAATAAAACTACATAAAAACGTAGACGCCTCAACGATTCCAACACAGATTACAGATCAAGAAGCGACACTCTCTCTTCACATAAGAGGTCTAAAGCCACATTGTTTTGGCTGTGGACAGAGAGGACACCTAGCAACTCAGTGCGATAACACAAAAAGCAATCACTGTGAACAAACTAAAATCCTCTCCCCAGAACAACCCAGTGATGAAAATAAAATTTATAATAACACTACATCCATTGGCAACCCAATAATAGAAACCGGAAAAAAACAGGTTCAAACACCCACAAACAAAAATAATAATGGAGCAGAATTGCCTATCCCAAAGACCAACCAAAAAAATAATAACACAAAAACTAACACAGAAATCCAAGATTCAAACGAAAATAATTCTCAAGAAACCACAACACAAAATACAGCAATTACATCACAGGATCAGCATCTCAATAAAACAAAATGTGTACCAAGTAAAAATCAACAAACAGAAAGTAAACACACACAGTTATATAATGAAAATATAAATCCAGATAATATAAAGATACCAATAATAAAAAAAACTACAATTATAAACAAAACTGCATCAAACATAATGGATGCAATAGAAGCCCCTCTTCCACCTATTCAAGAGAATACACCAGAGGGAAAAAGAAAGCCAGGTCGACCACCAAAAAACCATGAATCCAAAAAGGCAAAAAAAACAGACCAAAAGCACAACTCATCAGACATATACAATTTAGAAAATGATGAAATAGAAATGGATGTAAGCCAACAACAAATGGACACCTGTTCGGTTTCATCACAAATTGCCTGTATAGAGTCTGAAGCAATATTAAATGAAAGAAAAACTGATAATAAACCCAACAATGTCTTAAATATGTATCAGCATCCATCTACTGCAATATAAACAAACATTTAGTATTAAAAATAAAATAAAAATCAATACCCTGTTAAAAAATTATTTAAAACATGAAGATAAAAATTGGATCTCTCAACATTAGAGGCTTAAATGCCACCAAAAAACTTTTTGATCTCAAAAAATGGTTACATACAACACAACCACACATACTGGGGCTTTTGGAAACAAAAATATACAGCAGCTCTCAAATTGATCCATCAAAATATTTAGTCAGCCAAGGTTTTTGTGCCTGCTCAAGGCAATCATCATCACCATCAGGTGGCACAGGCATAATTATTTCCCACAACTGCCCTTTCGATTCTTTTAAAATTATATATATTGACTCTAATCTTATCATATTAACACTCCATCATAAAAATATCACACTTAACCTAGTATTTGTATATATACCACCAGGCCCTGTCATCATCTCCAGAATAATAGCAACAATAAATTCAATGCTTACAGCAACACCAAATCCCATAATACTCCTGGGAGATTTCAACATGACCTACCAAACTTTTGTCACCAAATGGATCCATCAAATAACAATCCCACTTATGAGTGCTGAGGGTTTTCTCCCATCAAACTCAATATCTTTTAATAACAATAGATATAAGTCACTTATTGATTTGTGTTTCTACTCACCAATGTTACATCATTATTTTAATCTTGAACTCTGTCCATCTATAATCTCAGATCATGCTGCTCAGTTCATCACCCTCGACCTAACAAAAATACAGAATACAACAATAGCCCTCCAAAAGACTATGCGAATACTTCTTCCAGCACAAACAACTGAATTCTTATATTCAGAAACATATATAATGCTCCAAAAACTTCAAAACATGTCACTCGATCCAGTACAAAAGTATATAGCATTCACCAATATACTTTCTTTCAACATCAATCATATTACCTGCAACTCAACACCCCCCACCAGATTATTAGCATTGGCAGATGAACTACATAAAAGAATAACCATTTCCAGACCAACTACAGATAATCAAACACAAATTAAAAAACTTACAGAAATGTACAACAATACATGCAATACACTAAAGCAATATGTAGCAATAAAAAAAGAAAAAAATATGCCTTACACAACAACATACTTGGACCAGAGCATACATACGGTGGGCATTGGGATACCCATCCACAGTCAGAGTGCCTATGGCACTTGAAATAGATGGCTCTATAACAGCTGGACATAACATGATAAACCCAATATATCAACACTTTAAAAAAAAACTGCAAAAACAGAGAGTGTACATACCAAATGAAGACATATTTGGAGACCCTGAAACAGACACACCAATAACAACAACTGACATTGCATTTCAACTTGCAACAATAACAAACACATGTCACCCAGGACCACAAGGAATTCCCAAATTTGTGTTCAAACATCTTAGTCACTTCACAGCAAAATACCTGTGCGATCTAGCCAATTACATATCCCAAAAAATTTACAACATACAAAGTCTATACCCAATTGCAATGGTTCCATTTAACAAAAAACCAACAGCAATATCATCTTTATCTAATCTACGACCAATTTCAATGGGACCTTTAGGAATAAAAATTCTTGAAAGAGTGATAAAGGAAAAAATAGAACAACACATACTCCCTGTGTTATCATCAGCACAATATGCCAAAAAAGGATCATCCATTGGCCAGGGTGCCTTAATGTACAAAACAATTATCGAAGTAGTAAAAAAAAGAAAGAAATATGCACCAATTATAGTTCAACTAGACATTGAGGCAGCTTTTGACTCAGTGCCTATAGCCAAATTATTAGACGTGCTGAAAAAAACAACAACACCTCCATCCCTACTATATATAATAGCCAATCTGCTACTCAGCCGTGAAATTCACATCACATTGAATGGAAAAAAATCACCAGCCTTCAGACCGAGTCAATCCATCCCACAAGGATCCCCCCTAAGTGCCTTGCTCTTTACAATATATATAAATCCTCTATTAATAGAGATACAGAAAAAAATAAAAGGCATTCAAATTCCAAACACTGCTTTAAATATATCATGCATAGCCTATATGGACGATGTAACTGTTTTCCTCCCCTCTAAAAAGAACCTCCCCATATTACAAGAGATAATCAAGAATTATACCTCAAATTTTAATTTAAAAATTAACACAAATAAAACTGCTGCATGGTCAATATACACAGGCAAGCACTGTACAGAGATGTTTAATGGTAAACCATCTGCTTTCCTTGGTTTCCCATTCTACCTTGGAACCAATGGAATGAGGCAAAAAATTCAAAATAAATTAAAAAAAGATGCTGAAAAAATCACAGCCTCACTTGAAAAGTCATACCTGTCAATATATGCAAAGGTAGCACTATTTAATCAACTTATAATTACAAAAATTACATACTATACACCTATAATCAAATTTGCAAAAACATTCATATCTAAAATCTCATCAATCTGTAACAAACTAATATGGAAGAGAAAGACAGTGGCAATCTCTTTAAAAAATCTGAGCAGACCACCACATAGCAATGGACTTGGACTCCATACAATCAATGTTTTTTACACACAGAAATCAGTAAATCTAATAACAGCAACCATAAAAAGATTTCCAGACCTGGAGTGTGTAATCAGTATAATACCCACAGACAGACCACCCCCTTCATATGGATATCTATCCACACTGATTGAAGAACTCAAGCCAATATACAACAAAATATCACTCAATAATGACAACAAGTATACATACTGGGACATTTATAATATACTATATCCAAACCAGACACCTAATCTACATCCATCAGTTCTTGGAATAGACAACAGGCAACTACTGCAACAATTCAGAAAATGGTCATTAGAACCAAAATTATTTGATTTTCTACTTAAGCTTAATCTCAATGCTCTACCCACAACCCATTTCCTTAGATTTCGTAGATTCTATACAAATATAGACCCCATGTGCGGGCTATGTCATAGAGAAGAAGAGACACAAGATCATTTTCTTCATTCCTGCAGTGCCCTAGAAACAATACGTCGCACAATGTTTACCACATACAGAAAGGCTATCATTTCAATTGATGAAATAATAAATACGTTTAAAAAAGGCAACAACCCTGCTATTCGTGCAGCAACATACAGCCTTTATGCCTACTGGTGCACCAGATGCACTTTTGCACTTGCCAATAACCCTCGACGCCACCCAGCAACATATTCAATAAAACTAGAACTGTTAAGAAAAAGAGACAGCATCCTAGCTCAACCAGATATATTTGCAGCCACATGGTCACACTTGAAACAAAGATCCAGTCTATGAAATATAAAGGCCAATAAGATAGATGATGACATTTTCAACATCAGCATTTTTTCCAACTTTAAAAAAAATGCAAGCATAAACTGAACTAAATAGAAGACCAAATTTAAAAACAAGAAGAAAAAAAAAGTATGCAGAAAAGATAAAGACTTATATACTGAAAGTTGTAATTTGTTTTTCATTTGTAAAAAATCAATATATTACTAGATGTGACTCTGTAACTTTTTAGACTCAATAAAGTTTTGCTTTGAAACATAATAATAATAATAATAATAATAATAATAATAATAATAATAATAATAATAATAATAATAATAATAATAATAATAATAATAATAATAATAATAATAATAATAATAATAATAATAATAATAATAATAATAATAATAATAATAATAATAATAATAATAATAATAATAATAATAATAATAATAATAATAATAATAATAATAATAATAATAATAATAATAATAATAATAATAATAATAATAATAATAATAATAATAATAATAATAATAATAATAATAATAATAATAATAATAATAATAATAATAATAATAATAATAATAATAATAATAATAATAATAATAATAATAATAATAATAATAATAATAATAATAATAATAATAATAATAATAATAATAATAATAATAATAATAGCCGATACAAACCTAGTAGCAGGTAAGCAAAGAACCTCTTAGCTTTTTGTTAATAAAATGCAGATTTATTTGCTAATAACAAATAGAAATGTCCAATAAAACAATTTAAAACACTCAAATATTTATTTTGATTGAAAAAAAGAAAAAAAAGGACAGAAAAATCCAAAGATTTTTTTTTATCGTAAATCCGCACCTAATGCTAATAGACAAACGCTTAGTTAAAAGCTAGCGGATCTAATAACTAATGCCAAAATCTCAGGCAAATTTAATTTTTTAATAAGAGTAGATTTAAAATCAAATATACAAAACTCTATAATTTTGCGGATAACTGAATTGTTTTGGTTATATATACTAGTGTTTGTTTAAAAAAAAAAAAAAGGGAATTTAAACATACCTTTAATTGGAAAACTTAAAATGGCGACCGCTCAACCGATTAACCAGGTGGGTGGTCCATCGCAGGGCACGAGAAAATCATATGCTGCTATAGCAAAAAAAGCCCAAGATTACGTAAGCCCGGCAAAAGGTCCTAGGTTCAGGAAAACAACAGCAGATGATTTGGAAAACTTGAATCTTATGGATCAAAATAAAAATGATCCCCCTCCCCCTCATATTGAATGGACTGATGAAATGCTGGAACAAATTGGAGAGAAGTTCAACAAAACAATACCTCGATCACTTTTCCTGACGTTTAAACGTTTCTTCACCGATAAATCAATAGTACTCGCTGTAACAGATAGTCTTTGCACACTATACAGTTTCCCCAAATCCCTTCTAATAGAAACACTGCATGAAAATAATATGCTTGAATCGGTACAATGCATAGGCGACCATCCAAATAGCAGATATGTGGCGGTCCAGTTTTATGAAAATGAGCAAAGAGAACAATTTAGAAACCGAATTAAGACGCTAAATAATTTCGCACTAATAACAGTCGATGAGAATAAATATAAAAATATCTCCGGAATTTTAAAAAATACGTATTTTGGCTACAACATGGAAGATTTCCAAAAAATGATGAATCCTTTCGGAAAAGTCGTTTTCTTCCAGCAAAAATACATTAAAGAAGCAGCAATTCCCATACTAACCAATAGCTTTGAATTCAAAATTAAATTGAATAAACAAGTAGACCCGGAGAATATCCCCACACACATAACCGATGAAGAAGCTACACTATATATTTACGTCAGAGGGCTTAAGCCAGGTTGCTTCCGTTGTGGAAGAAGAGGACATATTGCAACGGAATGCAATGAACAAACACAGCAAAATAAAAACAATACATCAAAAAACTCAGGAAACGTTACAGAAAGCGAAGACACAAATAACCAACTAGACGAGTTAAACTACCCTACACTACAAAGCACCCAGGAAAACAACATATCTAATAGAAATGAAAGAATTAGCAATCCAGTAAACACTATAACAACAAGAGAAATTAAAACAGATAAGGAAAATCAAAGCAGTGAAAACCCGCCCAATTTAAATAGAATGGAGGAAAAAGAAAACGAGAACCTACCAAAAGAGCTTAAAGGAAAAACGAATGAAAATGATGAGCAATCAGAAAGCATAATAATAAATAAAACGACCACAGAAATCATGGATAAAATAACACAGTACTATCCAATGCTAGAAAGCACATCAATTGAAAGCAGGAAGAAAACACATAAAACAAAAAAAACAAGAGAAATTAAGAAAATTAAAATGAACGAGGAAGAAGATAATCAGATTAATTTAACAGAAGAAACCACAGCAGAAGAGATGGAAATAGAACTAACCACACCAGAAGCAAAAAAATTAAAAAAATCACCACACTATAACACACGTATCCAAACACAAACAGAATCACCACAGGAAAAAAACATGCAAACAAAAATGGCAGAATAAACCATGATCCAATTTAAATCTCCCTCGCAATATAAGTTAAACTCAATGAAAATTAAGATCGGCGCAATAAATGTTCGGGGATTAAACTCGAAGAAAAAAATACAAGAAATCAATTACTGGATACAACAACTCCAACCTACCATTTTAGGACTTGTAGAAACGAAAATCTACAACGGATCGCAAATAAATCCAGCACAACTTATGAATAAAATGGGTTTTTGCGCATGCTCTAGAGACACACTAACGCCCTCAGGTGGAACAGGAATTTTTATAAGCCAAAGAAGTCCCTTTACAACGTTTAAAATAATATACATAGACGCGAATCTATTAATAACCACATTCAATAATAAAAACTTCTCAATAAATATTATATTTGTATATATACCACCAGGACCAACTGTAATTAACAGAATAATAACAACAATTAACTCAATCCTCTCAAACAATCCCTACCCAACTATTCTTACGGGAGATTTCAACATAAGTTATAAGAAATTTATTACGAAATGGATACACCAGTTAACATTTCCACTCATGAGTGCAGAAGATTTTCTACCACCTAACTCTATATCTTTTTATAACAATAGACACGGAACTTTAATAGATCTAATGTTTTATTCCCCAATGCTGCACCATTCAATAGAAATAGCACTTTCCCCAACCCCTTTTTCAGACCATGCAGTGCAGATAATAACGCTAAACATAAACACACACCGCAGCGCAATAATTAATTTGCAAAAAACGATCAGGATTCTACTACCAGACAATACTACGGAGTCACTTTTTTCAGAAATTTATATAATGATAAATAAAATGAATCAGCTTGAATTAGACCCGATATCCAGATACATAGCTTACACTAACATGCTTTCATTTAATATAAACCATATCACACAAAAATCAATCCCTCCCTCCAGGCTAATTACATTAGCAGATGAAATATACAAAAGAATCAGTCTGGCTAAACCGGTTCAACATAATCAAACAAACATAATTAAACTCACCCAGCTCTATAAACAGACTTGCAATAAATTAAAACAATATCTAAGCATAAAAAAGAAAAAAATTTGCCTAGCACAGCCACACACATGGACACGCGGATATATTAGGTGGGCTTTGGGGTACCCATCCATAAATAAAGTTCCCATGGCGCTGGAATCGGAAAATAAGATTACAGCAGGATTTAACATGATTGCACCTATATATAACTATTTCAAAACAAAGCTAACTAAGCATGCACAATTCACACCCAAAGAAGATTATTTTGGAACAACTGAAGATGAGATGCCATTTAAAATCGAGGATTTTAAGGTAGTGTTAGAATCAATCCCACCCACATGTCATCCAGGACCTCCAGGCATTCCACAGTTTGTACTTGCACATCTTAGCCAAATTACAAATACATACCTGTATCAATTGGCAAATCAAATATCACAAAAAATTTATAGCATACAGGGATTATACAAGATATCAATGGTACCATTTATGAAAAAACAAGAACCTATTACCAAGATCACCAACTTAAGACCTATCTCAATGGAGCCTTTAGGAATTAAACTGCTAGAAAAAGTAATAAAGGTGAAAATTGAACCATTTATACTGACAAAAATATCACAACATCAGTATGCAAAGAAAGGCTCATCCACAGGTCAGGCAGCACTAATCTTTAAAACTATAATTAACTCAGTAATTAAGAAGAAGAAATATGCTCCAATTGCAGTACAACTAGATTTTGAAAGTGCTTTCGACTCGGTACCAATAAAAATCTTACTAAACCAACTAAAGGAAACACAAATACCACGATCAATATTATATGCAATAGCCAACCTACTTTTAAACAGAGAAGTACATATCACACTTAATGGAAGAACATCATCATCATTCTATCCCACTCAATCAATACCACAAGGGTCACCACTGAGTACACTACTGTTCACATTCTACATAAACCCCTTATTGGAAGAAATTGAAAAAAAAATACAGGGAGTGTTAATACCAAATACAAAAAGATACATTCCTTGTATAGCTTATATGGACGATATCACAATATTCTTAGCATCAAAAAAGCAACTACACGCACTACAAAACATCATAGAAGAATATACAAAAAAATTCAAACTTAAAATCAATATCAATAAGTCAGCTGCTTGGACAATTTTTACAGGGAAAGTAAACAAACAAATTTATCAAGGAAAGCCCAGCAGTTTTCTAGGTTTTCCATTTTATCTGGGAATGAATCAAATGAGAACAACAATACAAAACAAACTCAAAGTGGATGCAGAAAGAATCACAGAATCATTATCCAGATCATATCTATCAATATACGCAAAAATATCATTATTCAATCAACTCATAATGTCAAAAATAAGCTACTATTTACCAATAATTAGTTTCACAAAACCATTTATAGCCTCAATTAATTCATTTTGTAGCAAACTACTATGGAACAGGAAAGTAGTTGCCATTTCAATAAAGCAACTCAACCAACCAACAAAATGGAATGGTCTGGGACTTCACTCAATATCAGTGTTTCAGACACAAAAAACAATAAATCTGCTAATAGCCATAGTCAAAAGATTTCCAGATATTGAACCAATACTGGAGATCATACCCACAGATCGTCCACCACCCACAAACAATTATATCTTTACGTTGCTTGAAAGCATTGAGAGCATCAAAAACAAAGTAACGCTGAAAAGTCCAATAAAATATACTTATTGGCAAATACATGATTTCCTAACACAAAAACAATCTGAGAATAACCAAATATCTGTATTGGGAATTGATAACAGCCAATTACTTAAAAAATTTAGGAAATGGTACCTGGAACCAAAATTTTACGATTTCATAATTAAAGTCAATTTGAAAGCACTACCTACAAGTCATTTTATTAGATACAGAAGATTCTATATAAATATAGATCCCTTGTGTATGCTGTGTCACAGGGATGAGGAAACACAGGACCATTTCATACATAATTGTTCAGGACTTGAAAAAGTAAGACAGATGATGGTTGGCGGATATAGGAAAAATGGAACAACAATAGATGAGATTCTACAAACATTCAAAAATAATGGAATACCCACCATTAGGGCAGCCACTTTCAGCCTATATGCATTCTGGTGTACCAGATGCACTTTTACACTGGGCAACAACACAAGAAGGCACCCTAACACCTATAAGAACAAATTGCAAAAAATAAAAGAAAGAGACAGTATCATTGCACCACCTGATATCTTTGCAGCAACATGGTCTCTTTTTAAAATTCAGGCCACTTTATAATAAAGGATATAATAGAAAAGGACAGAGGCAAACATGAAATTCAGTGTTGCAAGAACATGGAAAAATTACTGAAACCATGATCATTGATTTATATTGTACATAAACTTGGACAATAAATATTTCATAAAGTGTTGAAAAATCTAAAACATTGTGAAAGCCACTATCTAAGTTCTAAAAAGACAATTTTTAAGTGCAAAGAGACTCTAATCAAACATACAGACTGTAATGTAATAACTGTGTAAACCTATGTATAACACTATGTTGAATCAACAACCAATGTAACCACTTGTTTTTGAATAAAGTTACCTTTAAAACATAATAATAATAATAATAATAATAATAATAATAATAATAATAATAATAATAATAATAATAATAATAATAATAATAATAATAATAATAATAATAATAATAATAATAATAATAATAATAATAATAATAATAATAATAATAATAATAATAATAATAATAATAATAATAATAATAATAATAATAATAATAATAATAATAATAATAATAATAATAATAATAATAATAATAATAATAATACCGCAGAAAATCCTGATAGTGCCGGTAAGTAATATTAAAGTAGTTGGGTTTCAAACCCCAAAAAATCTAATAATAACGCCACAATTTAAAATCAAACCAATATAGATAATTTCACAAAATAAAAATAAATCTTTTTGAAACTATAATTATTGAAAAGCATAAACTAGTTCAAGAATATCATAAAAAAAACCCTTACGTTACCAAAAATTTCTTTGTTTTAAAAAAAAAAAAAAATGGAGACCACAGCTATGCATGATCGAGCATTTGGCGTCAATATGGCCGCTGAAGTGCGTAAAAATTTAAACACCGTCAAATCATACGCCACGGTCGCAAAAACTAACATGCAAGCAACAAGTTCAAAGAATTTCGCGACTACAATAAATAATAAAATAGTTCCGAGATTTAGAAAAACAAATCCGAACGATATAAAACAGTTAGATTTAAAGATACAGGTAAACCAAGACCCTCCCCTTGCACACTGGACCGATAATATGCTAGAAAGAATTAATGAACACTTTAACAACACGATTCCACGGGGACTCTATACATCGTTCAAAAGATTTTTTTCACCAAACTCAATAGTAATATCTGCCACAGACGCAAATATATCGCTGTATCGGTTTCCACGCACGTTATTATATCAAGCAATAACTGAAAACGAACTGTGGGAAACGATCGTAAGAATCGCAGATCATCCAAATCCCAGATACCTCGCAATTGAATTTCTTGACAGTAGTCAAAAGAACCGATTTCTAAACCAAATTAAAACATTAGACAATTACGCGATTGTTATAGTCGATCAAGATCGACAGAATCAAATTACAGGAATAATAAAAAATACATATTTTGGATACACGAAACAAGACTTTCAAAAAATGATGGATCCATTTGGCAAAGTTATAGCATTTCAACCAATATACCTCAAAGACACACCAATACCAATATACAGCAATAGCTATGATTTTAAGTTAAAATTACACAAAGACATTGACCCAGAATCTATACCAACACAAATTGCAGACCAGGAAGCTATGCTGAGCCTATATATAAGAGGTTTAAAACCACAATGCTATGCCTGTGGCAAGCGTGGTCACCTAGCCACACAGTGCATGGATAGCCAACTCATACAGGGCCAGACACCAAATAATCAGCACATCCAATCCCAACATGAAGAGAGCAACAGTACACAAGATAACACCAGTAACTCAAACAGTCAATATGAAAACAATTACAGTACAAATGAAGCTACTAAAAACAAACATGCAGAAGAAAACACAAATATACTTGAAACTACAACAGATAGCTCGAATAAATTAAATGAAAGCACTGATCAAATGGAACAAAATCAAGCACAAAACATACCTGAAGTATCACAAACACCAGGAATATCAATCAGTAACACGGCAGACTCAAATCCAGACATATCAAATGATACATACAACTCCCCAAAAACAAGCATGCCGCATATAATTATAAACAAAACATCTACAGATATTCTAGACTCACTAACCCCATGCCTCCCTCCCATAGAAACAACACCAACAGAAGTCCAAAAATCTGGTCGGCCAAGGAGAAATAAATCAAAAAGAGCCAAAACAGATGAAAACAATACTCTAACAGAAATGATTGAACACTTGGCAGAAAACTTAATACCTATGGAGCTGGATGGTAATCAAAACACTAATAACTGCTCACAAAACACTAGAGAATATGCAAAAGCTTCACGCAAACTTCAACACACTGTGAAACCAACTCGCAGCCAATCACGATAATGAAGCTAAAAATAACAGCATTTAATATCAGAGGGCTCAACTCAGTCTACAAAATACATCAGCTACAACAATGGATAAAGATTACACAACCTCATATACTAGGACTTCTAGAAACTAAAATATATAGTGGCTCACAAATTGACCCCACAGTACATCTAAGCAGAGAAGGCTACTGTGCATGCTCTAGAGACACATCATCTCCCTCAGGGGGTACTGGACTGCTCATAACACAAAGTTGTCCATTTGACTCATTCAAAATCATATATATAGATGCAAATTTACTAATAGTAACTTTTAGTCATCAAATCATCACACTAAACATTATATTTGTGTATATTCCACCGAGCCCTACAATTGTCTCAAATATTATATTAAACATAAACTCCGTACTTGGCTCCAATTCACATCCAACCATACTTATTGGGGATTTCAACATGAAATATCAAGAGTTCATTTTAAAGTGGCTGCATCAAATATCAATTCCACTTATGAGTGCAGAAGGTTTTCTGTCAAATGAAGCAGTTACCTTTCACAATGGACGTCATACATCAAGAATTGATCTGTGCTTTTATTCACCTATGTTACACCATCAAATCAGCCTAAACATCAACCCATCACCCTTCTCTGATCACTCTGCACAAACCATACTAATTAATCTGACAGGAATTCAAACAACTGCACTTACACATGGTAAAACAATTAGAATTCTACTTCCAACTTCTACCCCAGAATTTATTTTTTCAGAAACATATATAATGCTTCACAAGATCAAAAATATGCAACTTGACCCCATTCAAAGATACTTAGCATTCATAAACATTTTATCATTTAATATAGATCACATTACACGCAAATCCCCCTCACCCTCAAGACTGCTAGCACTGGCTGATGAAATACATAAACGGATTACAATGATAAACCCAACACACACCAGTCAACAACATATATGCAGACTTACACAAACATATAATAGCATCTGTAACCACCTGAAAAACTACCTAGCAATAAAAAAGAGTAAAGTCTGCCTCGGCCAACAACACACATGGACAAGAAAATACATTCGCTGGGCCTTGGGCTACCTATCCACTGTCAGAGTGCCAATGGCACTCACAGAGCAGGGGCACACATACGCAGGAAATAACATGTTAAAACTGATGTATCAGCATTTCAAACAAAAGCTGCAAGCATACCACCCAGTCAAATATAATCCTAATGTCTTTGGAAAACCAGAAACAAATACCCCACATAACATCACAGAATTTGCTACTAAACTGGCAACAGTACCTAATGCATGTCACCCAGGAGCACATGGAATCCCCAAATTTGTCCTTGCACATCTCAGTCAGTTCACTAGCCAATATTTATGTGACCTTGCAAATCATCTATCACAGAAGTTGCATGACATTCAAGGCTTATATCCAATAGCAATAGTCCCCTTCAACAAGAAAAAAGTCCACGTATCAACACTATCTAACCTAAGACCAATCTCAATGGGGCCACTTACAATTAAAATAATTGAAAAAGTACTCAAAGACAGCCTAGAGCCACATATTCTACCACTAATTTCACACAGCCAGTTTGCAAGGAAGCAATCATCAACTGCACAGGCTGCAATGATATTCAAAACCGTTATAAACTCAGTATGGGACAGGAAGAAGTATGCACCAATTGCAGTTCAACTTGATATAGAAGCGGCTTTTGATTCGGTTGACATCAATACATTAATCAATATGCTAGCTGACACCACAATTCCACGAACTCATCTGTACCTGCTCACAAACCTACTACTTAGCAGAGAAATTCATATCACACTCAATGGCAAAAATTCCCCATCATTCATTCCCACACAATCCATATCCCAAGGCTCACCACTAAGCTCACTGCTATTTACTTTTTACATCAACCCACTTATACTCAAAATTCAACAGAGTATCAAAGGCATACAGATACCAGGCACATCACAACATATAGCCTGCATTGCATATATGGATGACATCACAGTCTTCCTACCATCAAGAAAACAGATACCAATACTACAGAAAATACTGCAAGACTTTCAAGCAACACACCATCTAAAATTTAATCAAAACAAGACTGCTGCTTGGTCTCTATACACCAGTAAGCCATGCACGCAAATTTTCCAAGGAAAACCGTCTCCTTTCCTCGGCTTTCCTTTCTACATGGGAACAAACACAATGAGGCAAAAAATCCAGAACAAGTTAAAAGATGAAGCAGAACAGATCACTGCTTCACTATCAAAAGCATACCTCTCAATATATGCAAAAGTACAATTGTTCAATCAGTTGGTAATCACCAAGATTATCTATTATTCTCCCATAATTCAATTCTCAAAAGCCTTTACATCAAAAATCTCTTCATATTGCAATAAACTTCTATGGAATAGAAAGACAGTGTCAATATCTGCAAAACATCTTAGTCGACCAGCAATACACAATGGTTTGGGGCTACATAACATAGATATTTTTCGAATACAAAAGACTGCAAACCTGATAATAGCCAGCCTCAGACATTTCCCAGAACTCCAGTATCTAATACAAATAATACCCACAGACAAACCTCCACCTTCACATTGCTATCTATCATCAGTTATAAACCAATTCAGAATCACACATACTCAAATATCACTGCAAACAACTACAAAATATTCATATTGGCAGATATATGCAATGATCTACCCGGGATATACATCAGATATTTCAACACAGATGCTCGGAATAAACAACCGGCAGCTGCTTAAAAAATTTTAAAAATGGTCCATGGAGCCCAAATTCTTTGATTTCCTCCTGAAACTAAATCTATATGCTTTGCCAACATCATATTTCTTAAGATACAGACGATTATATACAAAAATAGACCCCTTCTGCACGCTATGCCACCAAGCAGAAGAAACTCAACAACATCTGTTTTACATCTGCCCAGCATTAAACAACATTCGGCATGAAATAACAAATATATACAGAAAACCAAACATCTCCCTGCAAGATATTATCAGTCCATTCAGCAGAACATCCACCCCAACAATCCGAGCAGCAACCTTCGTACTTTATGCATTTTGGTGCACACGATGCACATTTGCTTTTGGCAACAATACAAGGTGGCATCCATCAACTTTTCACAACAAGTTAGCACAATTAAAAACCAGAGACAATAAAATAGCACACCCAGACATTTTCGCAGCTACTTGGTCACTTGTAAAACAACGGTCAAATCTCTAATAGTTCTGCCTTTCCTCAATAATAGACTTAAAAAGAAAACAAGAAAATGGACAGCAAAAATCCATGAATCAATAAAGATAACTTAGGCTAAACAATCCATCGCTCACCCGGTATATATATGTAAGAACTTGGAAAGAACAATATATATAATCCTCGGAAATATCAGTGTAAATGCATGTATATAAAAATTATTAATGTAACCTGTTTTCTAGATTGAATAAAGTTCCCCTTTTTGAAACATAATAATAATAATAATAATAATAATAATAATAATAATAATAATAATAATAATAATCAATAATATTCAATAATACATTATTAATCAACATTTACCTTAACAAATACACAATAAAATAAAAAAAATAATAATAATAATAATAACAATAATAATAATTAAAATTTAAAAAAATAAAAAAAAAACAAAAAAAAACAATAATAATCAATACACTAATACATAAAATTATATATACATATATTTCATAATTATACATTTAGTTGTTTTTTAACATTCATCACAAATTGATCGCAAAAAATATCAATATTATTAAAAGTTAGATTATATACCATTTCAATCTATTAATAACTGATTTACCAAAGAAGTATTTTTACATATACTAATCTAAGTCATTTCTCTTAATAAACATAATAATAATAATAATAATAATAATAATAATAATAATAATAATAATAATAATAATAATAATAATAATAATAATAATAATAATAATAATAATAATAATAATAATAATAATAATAATAATAATAATAATAATAATAATAATAATAATAATAATAATAATAATAATAATAATAATAATAATAATAATAATAATAATAATAATAATAATAATAATAATAATAATAATAATAATAATAATAATAATAATAATAATAATAATAATAATAATAATAATAATAATAATAATAATAATAATAATAATAATAATAATAATAATAATAATAATAATAATAATAATAATAATAATAATAATAATAATAATAATAATAATAATAATAATAATAATAATAATAATAATAATAATAATAATAATAATAATAATAATAATAATAATAATAATAATAATAATAATAATAATAATAATAATAATAATAATAATAATAATAATAATAATAATAATAATAATAATAATAATAATAATAATAATAATAATATAGTTCATTGCTTGGAGAATTATCTAATGCTCAACCACACAATTGTTAGATTGAATTCACAATTTTACTTAGTTGATCAAAGAGAGATGAATATATTCAGCTGAGAAACAATTCAGGATCATTTATTTAGTTATTAAGTTTATGACAATAATATATCACAAAACAATATTATTAATGATGATGTGTAATGTAAACAATGAGTTATAGTTCTTACAGGTTTATAATATTGTCACCACTAATATGCCTTTGTATGGTCAGGCCAGTTGAATTCATTTGATCAATGTAAATTATCTTAAGATCTTTATTTTCTCTCCACCCAAAACAAATATCAAATTATTGATCAATATTTGATAACTAGTTAGTCATTATCATCTGTCTAATATGTATATAAACATATGTTTCTGATTTGTCTGTGCATAAATATGCTTGTTATAAATTATAGTATTATCAACATTTAGACTGGTTACTATCAACTACAATCCAGATAGTAAAGATCATTCAAGGATGTTATAATATCCATGACTACTTCTACTACCCAGAATATGCCAGGTAGTATTTAGTCAAAATGTCAATATTGCAATAACTTACAATCAGTATATATGTAAGCAAATCCAAAACATACACTCATATCTTTTATTAATAAATATATTCAATGCCATATGTATTCACATATGAATTGTAGATGAAATTCTAGAACAGGATGCATTACAAACTCATGCATTTACTATGGACAATTCAAATTCGTTCATCAGTAATGTGTATAGTGTTTAAAATTTGTTTATTTAATTTTTAAATATTCAATCACACGATTAGCTTCTCAAGATATCATGTTATGTTTAAATACAATAATCATGGATGAATACAAAAAAAATGTGCTCAACTGACCAAATTGAGATGTTTTAAAAATTTCCTTAGTTATGAATCAGCACAGTAACTTTGATACTTGTGTCTACGTCTGAATTAAGACATACAGAATATTACATATTTTATATTTATTTAAATGAAGTATAATTCTTAAATCACTGATAATCTATGTACATAAAGAGACCTCTATCAGATCTCTATCAATGTAATTAAATATATACTCAATTAATTTAAAATTCTGTCCTAACAGATGGTAAGGTAATTACAGATTTATTTTTCAGATCAGAAAAAGCATATGAAAAACAGTAATGTGATATGATGCACTGTGACTTCTCCTTAAATGAAATCAGGAATCTCTCAGCAACTATCCCAGAGAAACCTCCATACAGTAATGCCACCCAGTGCTAACCATAGTAGTCAATGGATGCAAAAAGATTTACATATAAAACCCCCATCTCTGCCTAACCATTCAATATTCCCAAGTAAATTCTAGCTAGGGCTTTCATCAGTGGAACTGAGAGCACTGCACCTCAATCTTAGGATCTGAGAGCAATGCACCTCTACCTTTGGATCTAATGCTTTACTATATAAAGAGTATGTCATTGTTATGATTCATATTTTGTTAAATCAATTTCAAACGGTGTCACTTATTTAAAATATTAGAAATATCAAATATTTATTAAATGACAAAATATTAAAATCTTTCCAATTTCACAGAAAATTTAATATTTTTTATATAAGAAAAATAATCAAATATCTTTAATGCTTGGAAGTTTAAAGTTTGGACCTTGAACCTTAGAGTGTACCATTGTAATAACAAACCATTATTTTAATGAAAGTGAGTTCCTTGATCGTGATTTGGCATATATGAGGGGGGAAATGTACATTTCATTGTTTATTTATGATGCAAAAATAGTATAATTTAAGAAAATATTAATCATAGAGTAACAAAATTTAGAATTGAAAATTCAAACAAATAAATAAACTCATATCTTATTGCATTTATTTAGTTTTTTCTCTCTAATATATATAAAAGAGAACTGTTATCTAATGGAAATTATGTATGAAAGAAAAGTTTAATTTGTTGTTTCTTTCAAATTAATTGAAATTTACAATTTGTTTTGATAAAACATTTACACAATGAGACTGCAGATATTAGTAGATTTGAAGTTCCTAATGTTTTAAATATGTAAAACCATCTGAAAGTGAAATTAACAAAAAGTGAATTTCTCTATTGAAATAAAAAAGTATTCTCTAATCAACATTGTAATAGATAAAAGAAACACTACTGTTTTATTTGATTGGATAGAATACAACAACAAATGTTTACATTATTTAAACAATTATATGTTTAAAGGATTGATAATTTTGTATATATATATCTAACAAATGACAAATCTTGTAATCAAAATTCAAATTATTCATAGGAAGTGTTTTTCTGCATGACTCAAATATCATCATAATTCAGGATTTATAAATCTGATGCACCTTCAAGGCATATTGTTTGCATTATTGGTTAACACAAATATATTTAGGCTAATTTCAAGTCAATTATGTACGTAATTTAATTAATTATATACCATTCAGAATTATCAATATGGGGTATTTTGTTTGTAAAGATCTCTGTCTACAGTCTTTTAATCAAGTTTGATGTCACATCTTTATTTGTTAATGCACTTTTTGAAAAAGATTTAATTGATATTTAATCACAAAAATGATCTTGATTTTAATAATCCTCTGCCAAAACACTGTTTTAAAAAATATATATAAATTAGGTAACTCTTCTATGCATTCACAGTTACTTCTTACAATTTCTGAACTTTTTTATGAACTTTTATAAAAAAAAAAGTATTATATTTGTCCAGAAAAATAAATTTTATTCGAATAAAATCCATCAATATGATTTTAAATGATGTCATGGAAGTAATGCATTAATTTTCTATAAATTTTTGATTAATAATTAACATTTTAATATAAATTTTGATATGAAAGATGAAAGTGATAAATGATTTCAGGACGTGTTTGGATATTTTAATTGGTAAAATATCTGTTAATATATTCATTCATAAACTACACATAGAAAGAGATCATCATCATAATCATCAACCATTATCAAACTACTGCAAGATAAAGATCTCTCCAAGTTCAGTTCAACTTCTCCAATTTTTAGCTTCTCTTCTTCATATTATTCCTGCATACTTTCTTATTTCATCCATCCATCTCATATGTGGTCTCTATAATAATAGATGGACAATTGAAATCTTAATTGAAAAAAATATGTCAAATTATAGTTTCATCACTAATCTGCTAATATATTTTTTTGCATCAAAAATCTTTTAATAGGATCTGATCATGTTTTGATCATTATAAGCTAAAAAAACTATTTGTATCAACATATATATATATATCACAATAGTATATGAACTACACATATATTCATGCTTTATTAACTATAAAAATTATAAATTGACTCTTTTAAATGAAAACAAAATATAGAAATTCAAAAAGATTGATTTTCAAATAAAATATTTCTGCTGTAATATATATATATATATGTGTGTGTGATAATACAGCTGTTTAGTCTCATAGATATACATATGCAGTGATACATATATAACTGTGTTAATGCCCATATATATATATATACGAATAGTCAACATGATAAACTGGTCAAGAAATGAGTCTACAGGATTCGAACCTGTTCAGCTACATTTTGGAAGAAATATTCCGTATCTGTTTGAGACTAAATTGCCAGTGGGGATTAATCCAATCAACAAGAAAAGGAACACTAGGCAAGCACTTAATCAGTTAAGAAAAATGGGCACTCTGTGGCAGAAAAGGCAGGGAAAACCTAAGGCCATATTTAGGAGGGGAGAGGAAGTCATGGTGAGAGTTTATCTGGTGAGTCATCCTGAGAAACATATATACAAGAAATAAAAGCCAATATACGAGGGCCCCTATATAATCAAGTGGCAATACGGTAATAATCCGTTCGTGATAGCACAGGGGATGGAGAAAAAGGGAACATATAATGCCCAGTCATTGAGATTAGTGAAAAGAGAAAAGCAACCACCAGATAGGTGGTAATAATAATAAATGAAATGTTTGGGAGTAATAATAATCATGGAGGCTCCGTAAAATAAAAGATCTTTCTCCATGCACATATTAAAATATATATATACTCGTATATAAGTAGGTCAAATAAAATCAATAAAATCAAGTTAAATAAGTAAGAGAATAATAAATAATGGATTGTAATAAAATAAAATAGTTTTTCTGAATACGCACACATTAATAAAGAAGTTAAATAAATAATTTAAGATAATAAAGAATTAAAGTTGTCAGAGATAAAATGGTCAAAAATGATGCATTTTACTTTCAAACGGAGGGCGGTGTAATGTACCAATATCGTGTTGGCACATAATAATTGTCGAAAAATTATTAAAATAAAATTATTAGTTAAAATAAATAGTTAAAAGTTTAAGAGTTCTTGAAATAAAAGTTATAATTAATTAATTAAAAGGGGGAGAGGAGTTGGCTGTAGAAACAAACTAAAAGTTTCATAAAAGAAGTTAAAGAGTTTTTTTATTAGAAAAGAAAGTAATCTTAAAACTAATATCGAGTTTATTAGAATAAAATATACAGGTACGGAAATGACAAATTAATGTGTGCTTGTTAATAAAATATATATGTGCAAGAGTAAACAAAGAAATGATAAATGTGTGTATATGTGCGTGTTAAAATCATATTGAAAGAAAACACATGAAAATAAATATTAAAATGAAATAAAGGAAAAATATATTTAAAAACACAGTGATGGCTACTAATTAAAAATAGAAAAACAACACTTTGCATGGCTACTAATTAAACAATCTTTAAAAACATGTAATTAAAAGATTATCAAAGGAATTTTGACGATTGCTGGAGGATATCAAAATGACAACATGTCATATATATAAATAGCCAATTTTTTATTGGACAGTTAGTCACATTAAAGTTGCATTAGAGTTGCAGTTAGTTGTGTTTGAGCTGCATTTAAGAGAGTTATACCAGTCAGTTTATTATGTATTCGGAATCCAAAATGCAGTGTTAAAACCTCGGAAAACATATGACTTTCTCTATCCTGAAGTCCAATGAAACAGCCAACCTACCCGATAAAAGTGATGTTTGCATAACAACCCAAAGCTGTTCAATATCTAATTGTCTTAAAGAAAATGCCTTGGAATAATAAGCATCAAATCTCAACAAAGAAAACTTCAAATCTAACCGGTTAGAAATACTTCATTAGAAGCAGCAAACAGCAAGAAGTATCGATGTTCAAAATCCTAGGTAATAGCATTTTTCTTATTTCTAAAGTAGCTATCGCATTCGTAAAGCCTCAAGAGTCAAGTTTAAGAACACTATAGCATACATAGATGAACAATTAATATGTGTGTTTAAAAGGTTGTGTGTGTTTATGCATTAGCACAGTGGTGCCCAACCTTTAACTTGACGCGAGCCAGTTGAGAATTTAAAAAAATTTGGGGAGCCACAATTATATGTTACATTTTTCATATTACATTTATAAACATGGTACTTGGGTACTAAACCTGCAATGTAGGGAGATAGGTGGGGGGGGATGGCCTATTCACATTGGTATCAATCCGCCATTTCTAATGTGGCCAAAATAACGTGTACACGGATCTTTCTCGATGAAAACATCAATATATACAGCAAAATATATATGTGTACATGAATCTATCTCAATAAAAACAAATATTTACAGCACTAAACATCAATATATATATACAGCAAAATATATACGTGTACACGGATAAAAACAACTGTTTACAGCACTAAACATCGATATATACAGCAAAATATATACGTGTACATGGATCTATCTCAATAAAAACTATTTCCAGCACTAAACACAATATATATACAGCACCAAACCAAACGTCTACAAGGATCTTTCTCGATAAAAACAACAATATATACAAGAGCACTAAACACAATATATATATATATATAGCACCAAACCAAACGTGTACAGCAAAAAAAAAAAATGGTGTAATATGTTAAAAAGAAAAAAAAATGTAAATACATTTTATTTATTAAAAATTTGGTAACATACATATAAATTACAATTACAGGAAAAATATATTTTATTTAATGTGAAACCTGACACTGCATATCGTTATTGTTTGTATTGTAAAAATGTTTATTTTTTAGTGTGTGCATGTGCCATCAAGGAACATAAAATATTTTATCAATTTTTTTGAAGAGTGCAATTCGAGCCACATTAAACAGTTACGCGAGCCACATGTGACTCGCGAGCTACGGGTTGGGCATCCCTGCATTAGCATATATTGATTTCATTGTATTTAAAATTTCAAATATTATTTAATGCTTTTTCATAAGATATTATAGTGTGTAAATTATAAGTGTGTGTGTGTTATATTAGTTAAACAAGATATTTAAAATTAGGTTAATGTTAATTAAAATAAATTCTTTCTTTGAAATTAAAGCTTTATTTGTCGATCAATTCTTTTCACCATTAATTGAATAAAAAAATAGCTGAGCTAGTTAAGGGATTTTTCGAGCACTGGATTATGGGTCTACTGTTCGAACATGTTAGTTTTAGAGTAGATGGTGCCTGGGGTTTACTCCGAAACAAATAAAGTGTTTGGATAGTAGGGGTTTGAATCTAGCAGCCAAGGTGGGCCACGATCTAAAAATGTGATCATGTTATGCATTGCATAGCTCGGTCTGATCATGGGTATTATTTCCAGCTCCCTTTGCTTGAATGTGCTGGTTCATTCACATAATATTTATAATTAAATAAGATTATAAATTTATTATAAATAAGGTTTAAATACAGCTAAACCAATTTGAAGAGTAAGTAAGATCTACATACAGTTTGAACCTGGTACAATATATATATATATATACACTCAGAATGGATTTAAATTCCACTCAGATGGAGCTATGAGAAAAAATGGGTGAAACAGATATGAGATTAGGAATATACTTTTTCAATATGCTTTGAATATGTATATTGTGAAAAGTCATTTCATTCTTTAACCATAAAAGTAGTAACTAAAGCTCTGGATTATCAACATGTAGATAGTGCATATGGCTATATCCTAAAGAATATCAAAATTGGACATTAATCATTATATTACATGGTGATATAAAAAGATTGATATAGAGAAGAATTTGAAGAATGATTCAATAACTTTTTATACCAATTTTACAGGAAGTACTTTGTGAATTAAAATAAAAAGTTAAGAGAATGAGAGAAATGGAGATTATTTAAGTCATCTAAATTTTGCACATAATGTGATTCTTTGTTTAAATAATGCTTCAGAATTTCAGGAAATATCCAAAAGTTATCAGATAAAAATAAAAAAATAGGACTAAAGATAAATGAAAAAAAATATTAAAGTAATATGCAATGGATTTTTTCAAAAGAAATAAATAAGTATTGATAATACTGAATTAGAAAAAGTTAGCAACTACAAATACTTTGGACAGATTATTAATACTGATGGAAACATAATGAATGAAAGTAATCATAGAATTAAGGATGAATGAAATGCTTTTGGTAAAAATAATTTAGTATTGAAAAGAAAATATGCCTATATGTTTGGGGAAAAAATGTTTTTAATGTATGTGTTTAACCAGTTTTTACTTATAATTCTTGAATCCTTTACAAAAAATGAATACAAAGATTTTAGACTATTTAATGAATTAAGAAGTGATATATGCTAATAGAAACAAGAATGGATTAAAAATGACATATAGAGGTAAAGAATATACAGGTCCACTGACTTCATTTAAAGAATTGTAAGACTAAATTGTATTAGCCTGGGAATATTTCTAAAACAAATAACAGATGGACAAGTGAAGTTTTAAATTGGATCTGAAAAGAACGCAAAAAATCTACAAAAAAAAAAAAAAACCAAAGAAATATGATATGAGTGAAAGAAATAAAAGTTAGATATTTATGAAGAAGAGACTAGGACTAGAGAAACTTGGTGAAACGTTGCAATGAAATGATGATGATTGAAAATTATGATGATGATGATGAATGAAGTTGTAAATGTGTACATGTTAGACCAAATTGTTACTAAGCTATCGAGCAATTATTGATGATGATAAAGTAAAAACACTTGTTTGTAATACATTAAGAATTAGTTAGAACTACTTAATTTTGGAACAAACATAACAAGCTTATATGTGCAATGAATATCTAACTATTTTTAACTCGAGAGATGTTCCATAATAATCAGGGTTAATCGAATTAGTGCAGGTATAACGTTTCCTTGTAATAGAAAACAGTCTATAGGAAACGATCTTCATCTAATGAGTGTTGGATTTATGGTTTTTTAATTTTTCTTCTAGAAATGTGATACAAATTTATTAAATCTGCAGCTAATTTTAAATCTTAAAATACATCTAGTTATAAAAAACAATTGATAAAATGTTCAAAATCACCTCTACCTTATATGATGATGTGTTTGCATATATATATATTAAATATTAAACATAAAATGCAATAATTTTTTTAAATAATAGTGCAAAGCAATAATTATCTATTACCTATATCAAAATTTTTGGTCAATCAACTAAATACTGTCAAGAGATTGTGAATCCTAACAAATGCAATGCGTACACGATGTTCGTGAATTCTTGTATATTATAGATAATATTTAATGAAAAATATTTCAACTTTTCATATGAGGAATATCACGTTGTACGTATTAAGATGATTACTCTCAAACCAAGAGATTCGATTTCTTTTAAAAATAAAAATATTTAAGTCTAAAAATTTAAAGTCTAAAAATGAAAATACTTTTTGTTTTAAGTGATGGCAAAACTGTTTAATTTTTAAAAAAAAGTTTTCAATGTTATTAAAAAAGTCTAAAGGCCAATATACGTCCTCAATTATTGGAAAAGTAATTAGTAACTTTTAGAGTATATTTTCGGATATTGAAATGTCTTAAAGTGATAAAGACAATTTATTAAATCAAGAAAAAAACAGATAAAATAATAATAAATCATAAAAAAAAGGTTTAAAAAATTTTAAATTGCAAAAATAAAAAAAAAATCTAATGGCATTGGTCAAATTGAAGATAGGTATAGTAATAATAAGGCAGACAATTTCTTTTTCATTTGTTTTTACGATTTGCACATCTTCATGTACCGTTTTTTTTACTTTTTGACACCCTAAGCTATTAATTGTTTTGTATTTAGTTATATTAAATAATTGTGTCGTTAACTGTATATCTGAGAAGCCAAATACGCACATAAATATTTGTATTTATAAAGTGGACTATTTCCACCATCTGATATTTAGTACTGAATGCTTTTAGAAAAATTTAACTTTCTCTAAATATTGTAATTACATTCAAATGACTTAATAATAGCACACAGGTTACTTACTATATGTACAATGTTTTGAGAGGTATTATTCTCTCTCTTATTGACATATAGAGTTTCTCACTAAAGCCATGTGAGCAGCTTCTTTACATTTTCATCTCTGTACCTTTTCTTCTCTATCCGATATTTTTTGTATTTTCCCAATTGAACATATGCTCATTGGTACATACACAGTCTGCTACCTTAGGATTTTATTAAGAAATTATATGAAAATAATTATTATATACATATCAATTAGGGAATACTGAATCAGTTGAAGTTAAAAATGGGGTGGGACTAAGGCAAGGATGCCCTATGTTACCCATTTTGTTTGTGTTATATTTAAGTGAAGTGGAAAGAGCAATAGAAAGATTAGAAAGAGGGATAGAGATACCATTAATAGGTAGTAAGCGAGTATATATTTTGTCAGGTCTTTCTTTTGCAGATAATATTTTTTTTGTGGGCAGAAAGAAGAGAAGGTATGGAAATTATACTGATGACATGTGCAAGGGTGGGTAAAAAGATGGGGATTAAATTTAGTAAAGAAAAATCAAATATAATGATGGTTAATACTGGAGAAAGAGAAGATGTAGAATTTTATTGGGAAATATTAAGTTAAGTGTAGTGAATAGATATAGTTATTTGGGAATTATTTTAAGTAAACAGAAAAATTATTTGGATGAATGGGATAAAAAACTAATAAATGAAACAAAGAAAAGAAAGGAATTGATAAAGAAATTAACAGTGTTGTCATATAATAAATATGATGTAGCTAGAATTATATGGAAGTAAGTTGCAGTACCAGGGTTAACATATGATAATGATGCATTATGTGTTAGTAAAGGAGTATTAGATTATTTAGAAAAAGTTCAAAATAAAGTAGGAAGACATGCATTGGATGCAGATATATGGATAGCAAGGGAGGCAATTCAAGGAGAAATGGGATGGTCAAGTTTTCATATGAGAGATGCAAAAAGTAAAATGAAAATATTTGGTAGATTGCAGTTTATGGATAATAAAAGAATAGCCAAAATGGTTTTTAATTGAGTTATGAGTAAAGGGCAGGTAACAAGATAGATGAGAAAGGTAATGTGGTATGCAAAAGATTTGGATAAAGAATTTATATCAGTATATTTGTACAAAAGATGGGATGATTGTGTTAAGAGGATTGTTGAGTGTTATAGTAGTAAGGAATGGGATAAAAGAATAGATCTATTAATAAATAATAGGGAGTTAGAGAGATGGCGAAATAGTATGGAGAGTAAAAAGAGTTTAAATATATATATAGAAATAAACAGAATATTAGGTGCAAGTTAATATATGATAATAGTAAGGAAAGTAGTTTATTGTTTAAGGCTCCAACAGGATCTTTAGCAACAAGAGAATATACATGTAAATGGAAAAATATGGATAATTTAGTCTGTAAATTATGTAAGGAAGGAATAGAAAATATTAGGCATCTGTTAATTAAATGTAAATGCTTGAAAACAGAAATGGGCACATATAATGAAGTTATGGAAAAATAAATATGAAAAAAGTTATTATACAGAAAGTAGATTATTGGCTTTTATGTGGGTTTGGAAAAAGATAAGGGGGCTTTAGATATAAAGGTTGTAGAGTTGACAAAGATTATGTTGTGGAAATGGTATGGAGCAGAATATGGGAAAACTTAGACTGGGGAATGTAATTGGTATATAATAGCTGAGAGATTCTTGACTTCATTTAAGAAGAAGCTACAGTACATCACATCATATCATCACATCACATAATATATGAACATTGCCAGCGGTTTATTTTAATCATTTTGTGGTGTTTTTTGTTGTCAAAAAAAATCAAACACAGAAATCGTGTTTTTTAAGATTTTTTAGTTTTATTAACATAAACAGATTAATTTAAATGAAACGAAATCAACAAATGTAAAATAAAATGAGCAAATTTCCCAAATTTCAATTTTTTTTACAGTTTTTTTTTTTTGTGTTACGCTTTTTTTGTTTAAAAAATAATCGGAACAAAAAGTAAAAGTTCTTAGCCTTTCTTTTACATTTTTGTTTTTACATATAAACAGCAACAAATACCAAAATGGTTTTAAAGTTATTACCCTTTTTTTAACATGCTTTTTTAAAAAAAAAAAAAACACAAATTTCAATGGCGGCCTGGGAATGTTCATATATTATGTGATGTGATGTACTGTCTAAATCACAATATCACAAGTGTAGGCAAATGGTTGGTGCCAGAAACTAGTGATGATGAGCTCTATACTAACTTAAGTGAACGAAAGCATTAAAATAAAAGACTAAAAAAATGGAGAAAGAATGAGAAAAAAGCAGAGAGAAATAAAGAGATTATAATTCATCAGAATATAATATTTCCAAAATACTTTGCACTTTCAAGTAAAATTTAAGCATTGTTATGTCTTTTTTTTGTTATTAAAAAATGAATATATTTGTGAGATTATGTATATATGAGTTTTTTTTCTTTGTTTAAGTCAGTAATTAAAACAGCATAATTACGTCAATGAGGACATTTTTAAAATATTGACTTTTGGCACTTTACCACTAGCATTAAAACTGTTGTTATTTGATAGAAAGTAATCAACTTTTATTAACAATTATTCATTTTAGTAATAAAATAAAAGAGAAATGACAATTACATTTTATTATGACCATAATGTATTGTTTTGTAATATGTTAATAGCAGTATTTTTATTATAGCAGTATTTTTTGTTACCAAAGTAAAACACAAGGCAATTTTATATTATTACTTTATTATTACCTTCTGACAAACTGACATAATTTATATGTTCGTTCATCTATTTACAATCAACATTAAAAAACACAATTGTTTTTATTATAATTTATTGCTAAAAGCCAAATAATTTTATTTGTCTTATTCATTTACTCCCACATATATATGTTATGATACATATTTTTTTTATTTTAAGTATTTGCTTTTATTAAAGACATTATATATACAAGGTTTTGTTGTTTTTCAAACTTTTTTTTGTTTGTTTTTGGTTACTTACAATTTTTTATACATTACTTTAATAAATTATATGACCTTATATTAAGCTTAATAAGTGGTTGTGAATAATTGGGTGTCACACTTTGTTGCTTATGCCTTTGTACATTGTATATCTTCTTTTCATAACTTATTTACTGCCATACCTTGCATGCTGTAGGTGCTGCTCCACCCCAGATTTTAATCATTTGTTTTCTTGGTAAGTATTTCAAGCATTACTCAAAGTATTTTTACCATCCTTCATCAAGTTTTGTGATCCAATTATATTTTTTATTATCAAATATTAATGAACATATTATTTCCCACATTGTTCTAATTGTGTTGATAAGTACCATATTGTTGTGTGGATCAAACCATTTGATGTGTTTGTTAATTATATCTTTTAGATCAATGATTAGGGTTTTGATACTTTTATCCTTATTTGTTTAAATGCTCTACATTTTTTGACCATGTGTGCAAATGTTTCTTTGCTGTTCTTGCAGGTTGTACACCTTGGTTCTAGATTCATATGTAGTTTTTTATTTAAAAGCATTGTCATGGGATGTATCCTATTCATCAATTTACAGATGGTTGTCATATATTTTTGGATGTATAGATTGACTGAAAGCTTCTTAGAACTCTACTTATGGATATGTTTAGCCATGAATTTTCCTGATACTTTTTTTAAGGATACTGTATTTTAGCCCTTCTAAATTATGCATATTTAGCTTATTTTGTAAGTCCTTATATGCTATAAGTAAGTCAACCACAAAGGATCTTGTTTCTTTTTCCATCTTTTTATACAGTTTTATGTAATTAATATTCTGGTGGATTGAAAGTTTTATTCTTTATTACATTTATTAGAGTTTTTACTTTAATAAATGACACATATTTTCTTAGATCTATTACGTTGAGCCCTCCTTTATTAATTGATAATTGTAACTTTGTCATTGATATTATTTTGGTTGTCCTTCCCCAAATATAATTTTTTGCTATTCTGTTTATTTTGTTTACAATATTGTTTTATAAGTTTATACAAGGGTCGTAAATATGATATATTCAAAATAAGTATACTTACCAACAAGTGTAGCAAGTTTAATAAATGATAGTAATATCTGATCAATTTATTACCCATACCAGTTTCTTTTGGGAAGCATGATAAATAATGTTTATATTTGAAATTAAAAAATGTAATATATATTAACAAAAAAATAATTAGTGAAAATATAAGTTCAAGTTTATATCAAATTATTTTTCTATTACTTTTCTTTTTATATACATAGTAGATAGGTAAAGAAACGTATATTAATAATATTATTTTATTAATAAATAAAGTCAAACAAATTCAAACATGGTTTCAAAACTATATATTTTAAATATATAACAAAATCAAGAAATTTTAGTTGAAAAATTATAATTTGTTGAGTTTACAAAGATGTATTACAGAATAGGATTAAAAAAGAAAACATAAATTCTCCTGAATTATTTCTAAATATATAATTAAATCACAATTAAAATTACTATTTTATTTGCAACTAAAATATAAGATTGAAAAAAACAAAAATATTTCCCAAAACAAAATGGAAATTATTCATAATATAATCATATATAATCATTGTTTATCATACTTACCATGCATGTTGGGAAACATGAATAATTACTGTAAGTATACATATTTTCCAACCTATTACATTTATAATAGCATATATATATATATCAAAAGATCTTATTGTGAAGTTCATAAATATGAAAATGTTTTATTTTTACAAAACAAAAATAGAACAAACATTTTTAAATATATACATACACTTAAATAGACTATAATGCCTATATTTTATACTTTAAAAAATAATTTAAATACAATATTAAATAATATTTATAAGTTAATCATTAAGAAACATGCATCTGATGGATATAGATCCTGTTGGAAGCTTTTGTTATGTCAGAAGGAAACAGTGAATTACACAAACATTGTATTCAATATATTAGAGAGCAGGAATACATTTTCATTAAAAGGAATGAAATGAAAATGGCTGATTTTACTTAAGAAAATATTCAAACAATCTTTTTCTATGCTGCCACTAAAAAAATATGCTTATAGATTTCAACAGCTTATAAAAAGCTATGTATTTTGAGAAATATTTAAAGTGGCAAATTGAGTCAATATATCAATCACATGTATGATAATTTTAATATGCACATTTGCAGATGAAAATTTACATTACTGATTTTTTTATAGTCTAATTTCATATAATAGTGTAGTTGTTTAACAAAGTTTATATCTCAAGGTTGAACAAAAATGTATCATATTTTAATAGTAATGATTATAAAGAAACTACAGTTTTTTAATATTGAAAACTATTAATCTATAAGATATTCTGAAGTTGTTTACCATAATTTACCTAACAAATATCAATCCTATAATAATTTATAGTTACTAATACACGATTTTCTAAATGTAGGCAAGAAATCCAAGAGCAACAGAAATAAGCACATAAAACTGGATTTTCAATGTTTGAATAAATATCTTGAATTGTTTTTTTGTTTTGTAATCAATATGATGAAATTTTATTTATGTATTTGCAATTACATTTATAATTAAATTATTCATATAGAAAGCTCAGGCTGCTAATTGTTCAATGCTTTATTTACAATTTATACATTAAAAAAAATTATTAAAGACAACAGATTTTGGGATGATTTTTTTTCTAACATATTTAATGAATATCTATTAAATAACAACTGTAACCCATTGAGAATTTGTGTCCTAATGTTATCATCATTAATAATCACTTGTAGATCACAGTATGGCCATTTCAAATCCAGAAAAAAAGATGAATAGACAGGATCTGCGAACTATAAACATGTCATATAGAAAACAAACAAGGTCATTATTCTATTTACTTGATATTTGACATGCTATTTGTTTACTTTCTTATACAGCAGACTTTTCTTTTGATGAATTTTAATACTTTGTCTAAATTGTAACTCCTACTTGTAATATGATTCAGATGTATTACCAAATACACGACTTTCTTTACATTGCTATAATATCTTATATAAATACAATTTATCCAATACTTTGAACACTTTTCAGCAAAAACCTTTTATTGACCTCACATTTTGATTGTCCTGCAGTCTTCTTCAGAGCTATGATATAATGTACAACATAAAATAAAATACAATGGGTTTAATTATATTTATTTCAGTTTTATTATGTTTTGTTAAATTTTGATTTTAATATTTTATTAATTTTATTGTTTACATTTTTATGATATTATTTATATAATTATGTATTCTTGGAGCATGCTAAACAATCTGGACACAACTTCACACCCGCCAATCCCATAATATTGTGCTCAGAATCAAATGATCACAAAAGAAAAATAAAGGAGGCATTTTACATCAATGGAAACATCCACGCCATTAATAGAAAGGATACTTGCTTCGAGATCTCGAAGAAATGGGCTACGTAATACTAGCTTATTTGAATATTTGTATTTGTTTATTTTATTATACATTTTATGAAGGCTATGAATATGAGGCATGGATCCTCGAAAACGTTAAGCCGATAAACTTTAATACTAATTAATATCTTCTCTAATTAACAATTATATATTTTACATATAGTGAGAAGTAAAGCTATATTTATAATTATGTATTTTAGTTTATGTTGTTCATTATATCATAGCTCTGAAGAAGACTACAGGACAGTCAAAATATAAGGTCAATAAAAGGTTTTTGCTAAAAAATGTTCAAAGTAGTGGTAAAATTGTATGACTTAGATATATTTTTACAATGAAAGTGGTTGATATAATACTTATTTAAAATATCTTTGTGATAATCTTATAATTTAAATGGATTTACTTTTCCCATAAAAACCTTTTTCAATTGCACCATAAAAATAATTTTTAGGAAGACTATACAATTTATTTGTTTCATACGATAAATCCAAGAAATAAGTGATTTTATAATAGTAGATACTTCTAGAATGTTGAAAGAATTTTTAATTTGTTTTTTAATGTTACCATTTGTAATTTTTTTAATATGGTTGGTTGGTAAGTAGGGAGGTAGGTAGGTAGGTAGTTAGGTAAGTAGATTGAAAAACAGACATATAGATCTGATAGATAGACATATGAATTGATAAACAGATAGATAGATGGATTCATACACACACATATATATATAATGAGAGGGCACTTTTCCTATCTCAATAATAATTTATATAATATTTAGTGTTGGCTAAGGACAAATTTAATTCAAATTTAAGTTGTGTTTTTTTTTTTATATATATAGGTGCAGTATTAAGTGTATACATGCACACATTAATAGAGAGAAAACACACACACATTAATAGAGAAAAAAAAGTTTTAAAGTTATTTCAGTTTACTTAAATGTATATATTTTTTAAAAAATGTGTACTTTAAAGCTGAATTTGTTATCTTTCTGTAAAATGTTTTTTTTTTTTTTTTTTTATTATAATTCAGAAACAATACTTAAACTTAAAATGTTTTTTAATCAATTCAAATCAGTTTGTTTTTAATGAAGAATCTTAACAAAATATAGTTTTTTTCATTAAATATTGTTATCTGGAAAATTTTAAATTGATTAATTATAATTTGATAATTTCTTAATTAAAAATATTTGGCTTATCTGGTTCAAAAATTTTAGTCATTGATTTTCTAATTAAAGAGATCCCTAAAATTCTTAAATGGGTTACATAATGAATTTGAGACATATACAAAGACTAGCTAAAAATGTGGCTGGGTCTGCTGATTCTGCTTAGTCTTCTGGTTTGGATGACAGTTTGTATTTTAATTCTGCCCTATTTACATGTGCCTGTCTCAATAATGAAGTCAGAACTTGCTCCAGTTACTGTATTTGAAGTTATGTGCTAGTAAAGTGTACCAAGAAAAACTTCATTCTCCAACATGAAGCCAACTGCAGAATTCTTAGAGATCATCAAAGCAATACACTTCTCCTCACCAATAAAACAAAAAGAAGACTCTTAAAATAATAATGACATTTTAGGATCAAATATATATTTATATACTTCTGTAGAGACAGCAATAGCCCTATACCCACATTATAGGAATTAAGGTAAAACCTTTACATGAACTATTCTTTAGATATACCAGTACACCAGTGATATATATAAGCATGTAATTTTATACTTCTGTTTTTCATTAATGTGTAATTTTATATTTCTGTTTTATTGACTTATTTATATATGTGTCATATATTATAATTGTTTCAGTTAAAACTCTTTGATTTTTTTTTAATTTTACAATTGATAATTAATGTCGATTGTCCTTAATAGTTTATCTAAAGTTATTTTAGTCTCATAGAGTTAATAGAAAGTTAGTAAAAGAATCTTAGAGCAAGATCCCCCCCCCCTCCACTTTTACAGTTGTTGGAGACAATCTAGATTTTCTTTAGCAAGAATTAAGAAAACAATTTTTGTAAATTAAAAAAAAAATAAATCTAGATTGATATTTTTTTAGTATATGTTTTTAATTAATAATTTCTTAGAGTATGACATTGTCATTTCTTATTTGTATTCAATGTATATGAATGTGATATGGTTTTTTTATATAAGTATTCTTGTTATTGGTGTCATATGTGGCTGAAAGTAAAATAGATAATTTGGCTTGCGTGTGTGCATGCATATATCAAATGATCCCTTACAGATACCACTTGAAGGTTTATATATTCAGCCCTTTTATTTATTCCTCTAATTACTGCTCTATATAGGTAGGTTTTGATATTTGACATTGGGTCTAATAACAGTTCTTTCCCATGCTCCTTATTTATAAGTTATGATTCTATGTTTGAACCTGTGGTTTATTTACCATTTGAAATTTGCAGTTCTTATTGATTTTTGCATTGGGTCAAGTATAGTAAATGTTCTCATGCTATCATATATATATTGCTTTTTAATTAACACAAATTACTTATGGCATTTTTATTATCACTATTTATACATTTCTTTTCATGGTTTAGATCTTACACCTGGCATATGAACATTAGTTAATAATGTCATCATGTGTGAACCACTACAGTAATTAAGTCTGCCAATTTTTGATGATAGAGTAATATTATTGTAAATATGTATGTGCACATATCTATAGATAGTTAAGTCTGGGAAAGATAGTAAAGTCAAACAACTGCCAAATATATTTACAAAGTGTTCATGACCCACTTTATTATATTTTTAAGCCTTACCACTAATGTAAGCATGTTATGTTGTTAATTGCTAGATTTGTCTGGCATTTTGTTTACTGTTGTCTGCCTTGCCAATTGTTTGTTTTGAAAAGAATTGCTAATCTTTCTAATATTGCAGCAACTTTTTCAGAGTCAGGAATCTCCCAGCCATTATGCCTAGAGAAACCTATTAGCCACTTTACCTTCCCTTTCCATTTCTCACCCTAATTTTTTTCCATATTCTTCTCTATCCTACTCCATCCTATTTCCACAACATAATCATTGTCAACTCCATGGTCTTTATATTTTAGGCCAGAAATCTTGTGGTGACCTCTGATGGAGGATAAAAAGTTCAGACTCTGGTATAATATACATAATAAATAGAAATATAGACAGGGTTCAAACAGTATTAAATATCTCACATTTTCTCAACACCTTTCCACAAACTAAGGAATATGTAAATTAATACACTGTACAGGCTTACACACACCTGCATGTATATAATGTAATATAAGGGATTCAAACTCATACTTTCACACAACCCTCAACTCTCTATGCCATCTCATATTGCTGACCCACCTGATTAAACACATGTTGAAAAGATAAATAATCACTAATATACATATTTCATGCTAAACCAGCAATCATCAGTTGGTCCAGATTATTATTCTCACACATATATGCTATCTGTGATCAGCTTTATATTAAAATAGCCAATCGTCATACTTTAACGGACAGGCTTCAAACTACTTCAACCCACAACTCTTCAGCCATCCATTTCATTGAAAATCTGATGAGGGAAATATTCAAAGCCCACTTTAGTGCCAAGGTTGTCATAACTACCCATGTTGACCCTTTAGTCATTCTGACCCCTACAGTCTTCCTATCCTTCATATATGTATGTAAATGGGTTATTCTCCAGTACAACATAAGGGGTCAGAATGACTAAAGGGTCAACATGGATAGGATGACAACCTTGGCTCTAAAGTGGGCTTTGAATGTTCCATCATCAGATTTTCAATGAAATGGATGGCTGAAGAGTTGGTTGGAGTAGTTTGAAGCCTGTCCATTAAAGTATGAAGATTGGCTATCTTAATATAAAGCTGAGCACTGATTATATATATATGTGTGTGTGTGCGTGTGTGAGAATCGTAAACTAAGAAATAGTAAATAAAATGATAATAATAGATAATTATCTATTGGTATCTTGGTTAGATGAAAGTATATATATATACCATTTATGGCCTATTAAATGAATAGATGGACATTCCAAATTGGCTATGAGAAGGCTGCATGAAAAAAGTTTTAGGCCTATGTGAAAATCCAAAAATAATTGAAAAACTTTATTCAGATTGAAACTTCAGTTCATGAATATAAACAATTACTTAACTATAAGTTTTATAATATAATTAATTAATTAGCAATCTTGAAACCATCTTTCGTTTAATACTATTGCTTGTTTACTTTTATATATCAGGTGATATTATTTCATTGACCATGCCTTTGAGCATGCTGAACTATTACACCAATACAATTTTAAAACTCTTATTAGCATATATTTTAATGATTTAAATAAAATAATCTAGCATCCAGACATCTATAGGTAGATAACCTTGCTGGATGTTCAAACTCTAATCAAATTCCAAACCTTTGTGTTTCTCAGTCATGGTTAAAATTCTATTTAATCTTTTATAGAGTACAAATTTAACCAAAGTGTTTCTCAGTGAGTGATTCAAACTAAATCTCAAATCATATCTATCTTGTGCAATAATTATCTAGAAGAAAAGCAATATCTTTTTCAAATTTTCTCCTATTTCTCATCTCTAAATCAGTTTGTGCTTTAAAAACCCACAAACAAACTCAAACAATTGCTTTAAAATATATAAGATATTTACAGCCCTATAATAAATATATAGTTATTCAAACACTATGCAATTTGCACTCTGTTCCATGATATTTGACAATAAGATATACAATGTATTCAAAAAATTACAAGGAACATTTTAACTGATATCTCTCAAATTCTTACTCAAAAACATCATGAAGAAAACATGGTAGTCTACAATCTACCCGAGTACTCTCATGGTTTGAACTTTTATTGTCATTAACATTCCTCGTAAGTACTCATTCTTAAAGTAATTATAAGCATATGCTTCTGAACTGCTCTTTCAGTAATTTAAACTTTCCTCAACAAAGGGTGTTTGTGTAAATTACCAAAAAAAAGCAGCATTGAAATAGTATAACATTATTAATGCATATAAAGCAAGCATAAATATTGTTCAAAATTCTTCCCCACCCCACTAGATTAAAAAAAAAATACTAACCATAATGTTTATGTGAACATAACTGATTTTTCGAAAAAAAAAAATGCCTTGTAAAAAATGAGCTATTTTTTGTAAAAAAAAAAATAATAATAATAATAATTTTACTAAAAAACATTTGACAAAAAAAATATTTCTGTATTATTTTTGTAATATATATATATATTGAAGTAACTATTAAATAACTTAGTGTGGAGATATATATTGAAGTAGTAAAATCTTTTATACATATTTTACTTCACTGTCTGGTGATATTAGAAAACTTCAACCGGAGGTTCGAACCCATTTGTATAATTGTTAATCACTAGGAATGCACGTACACATATACACACAATTACCCCCTCTCTTTTGGTAGTTAAGCATTATTTTGATTAAATGATATTAGTTTAATTTGAAAATATTTAAATTGCCACCACAGTAAATAGTCATGTATGTGTGTGTATGTATCACAGATAGCTGCAAATATTGTAAATCATATTACATTTTATTAAATATTTCATATTTTTTTTATTTTATAAATCGTGTATTATTTTTATTAAGCTAATGCAATATCAGAGAAAGTTTTAGAGAGCAATTAACATAACTTCAATTTGTAAACAAAGAAACATATCTTGCTCAATTTAAAAATGTCATTAGTAAAGCAGATTTCTTTTAAAATCCTAATGTTAATGGAAAATATATCTTGTGAATCTATTTCCAAACTCAAAATAGATTGAAACAATACTCTCTAAAACTCATCTCGTTATCATCTTTAAAATGTAAATGTTAACAAAGGATAAGTGCAGTCAGGTCAGTTAATTCACATCTGGGCCTTGCCAGCGGCAGGGCAATAGAAATTTCTAGAAGGTTTTGGTAGCGTCTAAATACATCCCAAACTCTATGCTAGTCACTCTGTGCTTTTATTTTAAAAGGTGTTGCAGAATGAACCTAGGTCATTCAAATTTTTAAAATGACTTCTGAGTAGGGAAGAAATTTGCTTTCCTTATCTTTTCAAGATCTGCTCCATACCACTATGCTGCTATGCCATTGCCACTTAAGAACTGTCCTAACTACATGTTAATTTAACTCTTAAAAGATACCAACCAATATTTCTCCAAAATCTGCATTGCCGACCGTGTTTTTCCAAATTATTTTCCCATATGCATATCAACCCGTACGGTCATCAAGTTTCAGAAGATAATCCTGTATGCTGTTAATATGAACTCTTAAAACCTCCATTTATGTAATGTGTAATTTATTCAAAATATAAATGTAATTCTATCTATTTAATAATCAGTGATGTAGTGCCGATTATCTTAAATCTCATAAAGCAATGTCTTTCTCTTTCTCTCTATAAAATATAATGCACAAATCTATAATTTTATTTTCTAAATGTATTTGCTGGGTTTCACTCTTTCTATCTTATTTTAAATGCGGCAAACTTTTAACTTTATTTTATATTTGATTTAATATGCTAATAATTCAATCTAGTGAACCAAATTTATTTTATTTCTTTATCCCAACATTATGGGATTTTAAATACTTAAATGTAAGTTTTCTTACCAAACTCGAAGTTTGCTCGATTGAATAATATTACTAAATTGTTTTACGTGTTTAATGGCAAATTATCCACTGCCTATATTTAAGATAGCAAGGTATTGTTAGATTGATGCTGTTGATTTGGTTAGTTTTAATATTATATAAAGTAAAACTTAATTCTTAGAATCAATCATTCGCATTTCATGCCATCCAGCATGATAACTTTATTATGTAATTTTCCTACTCGTTAAGTGTACTAATATATGTTTAATGAAGGGAACTACATATTCCCTCTCTTTTCTAGTTCTGACTTTCTAACTAATATTTAAGGTCAATTGCACACCTTTAAGGATGGATTAAATTTTGTCATATCATTATGCTAGATTTCATTAATTTACGAGGGCCTTAGTTAACATTTCAGCATCATTACGAACCTGACTCCTATTGGTGTTGCTTACCCTTGATAGCATTATAAAATAAATATACCTTGCTTTATCAAACTAATACCTGTAGGTCCTGGTATCATATTTCTCAATGGAGTTTAGAAGCACTGATTCCAGGATTATGTCAGGTTGTAGTTAAGCTCTGCATGGGTTAACATTGAAAATCCCAAACCATGGAATCCCTACCAACCATTTCTTCAGATGTCATTTGTCATAAGTGCAGGTGAATCTTTCACATCCATAAATTTGATAAAGCTTCTCATCCTAAATGGACTTAACCTTTTTGGTATTATGATGTAGGTCAGCACCACAATTATTAATTAATATTTTATCTTGCCCACTATTAATCTATAAGCCATAATGCTGTGATTTTGTAAACCATCCTATTTTTCTTTCTATATGTCTTTAAGTTAGACAGGTTATTTTAAAGTTTATTTAAGCTATCCACCCTCTCATTAAATAATCTTTAGGCATGCTAATTAATAACTTCTTGTAAATTCTGTCAAATCAGAATTATTTGATAAAATATGCAAATAACCATATTTTTTTATGATTGATGAAGTATAATTAATGACTGAATAAACTTTGTAATATATATGTTTTCATGTACAGTTGAACTAAACTGTAACAATTGAACTAAACTGTAACAAAATGGAATTATGTAAACCAAATTCCATTTATCAAGTATTCATTAAGGTTGTTTATTTTCTATTGAATAAATCATAGCATTCAAACTATAAAATCATTGTAAATTTGATATCACTCTCCATTAGCATATTAAACCACATCATCTTGATTATTTATTGACTTTTATTCATCTATGTAACTTGTATTTGTGTATTCTTTAATCATTAATCTGTGTTCTAATATGTAATCTTTAGAATATGCAAATCACTACCAGTAATTACGTGAAACCCAGATGCTATTGATTATGATGTGTAAATAGATTCACCAATGCATTTATTTCAATTATATAATCTATATTTGTTTACTCCATTTCTCACAATTATTATAACATTTAATAACAAATTATTCTTTGGATATTCTTTGTCCTATGTTTTATGTGTACATATCGTTAATTAGATTGTATTATATCATTGAAATTCATAGATTTTAAGCTAGTCTATTACATTTATTAGTGATTGTTAGTGAAATAGTAAGATAGCACATCCTAGTAGGGGTTCGAAGTCATGTAGCACCAATATTTCCCTGTAGATTTTTTGTTTCTCCACTGTGTCTCTGGGACTGGAATCAATAAAATTCTGTTTGTTATTATCAGAAATGTTGTTCATAGTGTTATAGTTTTAGAGAAGGGTAAACAGGGCAGAATCCATGATTGTGACTGACCTGCATATCTAGGGCATGAATGGATTTAAGGTACTTTTGCCTAGATTCTGAATCTTGTTTGATGAACATACAATTCTGACCGGTACAATATGCAATTACTGCTGTTATATAAAAATATTTTATATTATATTGTGTAAAATAGCATAATAGATTCATTTTCTTTCCATTTTTGATATTTTTATTATTTTGTCATAATGCCCACAGCTATTAGAATCTTAGAAGGCATATGATTGTTGAACACACATGCACTGTCCTTAATTTTATTTTTATTTAACTGTAATTGTCATAAGATAAAAAAAAATTCTGTCTTATATATTTATTTAATTATTGTAAAAAAAAATAAAGCATTACATTAATTGGAGTTTTCAGAATAATATACTTATTGCAGATAGAGAAAGAAAAAAAAAGAAAAGAAGTACAAAGGAAAAAATGTCACAGAACTGATTGAACTAATATTTGTCTAATGATATTTTAAATCTCCACAGACATGCTTAAAAATATGACAGGATTTACAGAAAAAATATAAAATTACATTTATTTTATAGTCTTGTAATAAGTGCAGATCTATATAATTATCGTACTTTTGTTATTCGGATTTTGAACGACAATTTAAGCACTTAATAAGGCATCAAAAATCAGCTTTATGTTTTCAAAAATCTGTTTTTGAACTTTATAATTTTCTCGAATTATTTAAGTTTTATAAACTTCAAAAAAAAAATAAGTAAAAAAATATTAATACGGATTACAGTTTATACATAGCATAAAAAGTATTGTTTCCAACTTATTTTACTGTATTCATGGGTGTGTGTGAGATAGATAGGTAGATAGGTAGATAGGTAGGTAGGTAGGTAGGTAGGTAGGTAGGTAAGTAGGTAGGTAGGTAAGTAGGTGGGTGGGTGGATGGATGGATGGATGGATGGATAGATAGATAGATAGATAGATAGATAGATAGATAGATAGATAGATAGATAGGTAGGTAGGTAGGTAGGTAGGTAGGTAGGTAGGTAGATAGATAGATAGATAGATAGATAGATAGATAGATAGATAGATAGATAGATAGATAGATAGATAGATAGATAGATAGGTGGGTAAATAGGTTGTTAGGTATTTGAGGGAGTTGTTGGGTAAATGATAGAGAGATATATATAAATAGAAAAAATAGACAAGGAGAAAAATGAATAAATAGATAGTTTGTAGGTAAGTGATTAGGTAAATAGATTGATCAGTAAATGAGCAGGTAGATATTTAGGTGAGCAAATAGTTAAGAAACAGCTGATAAATAGATAGATAGACATACAGACAGACAGGCAGGCAGATAGACAGACAGATAGATAGATAGATAGATAGATAGATAGATAGATAGATAGATAGATAGATAGATAGATAGATAGGTAGGTAGGTAGGTAGGTAGGTAGATAGATAGATAGGTAGGTAGGTAGGTAGGTAGGTAGGTAGGTAGGTAGGTAGGTAGGTAGGTAGGTAGGTAGGTAGGTAGGTAGGTAGGTAGGTAGGTAGGTAGGTAGGTAGGTAGATAGATAGATAGATAGATAGATAGATAGATAGATAGATAGATAGATAGATAGACTGATAGGCAGGTAGGGAGATAGATATATAGGTAGGTAGATAGACAGATAAGCATAGACAAACATATACAGATAAACATATAGAAAGATATTCAGATAGGTAGATGAATGAATGAATGGAGGAATATCATCCAGACTTTAAAATATTTCTTTAGCAACTCCCAATAGTATTGATAATTTTTAAAGTTGACATTTGTTCAGTAAAAACTGTTAATTGCTCAATTTTTTTTAACTTTCGGTTATGAATAGTTATGTACACATTTATTAAATAATACTTGATACCAATATATAGATCAATATTTCTTAGTTATACAAGATGTTAAATATTACATTCATTTTTTTAGGATCACATTAAGTTTTCCATTGGTTATGTGACATGTGATGACATCACACAGACATTTCTTCAGTTTTCTACAATTTCTTTTTAAATTAGTAGACCTTTAAAATAGAATATATACATTTTAAGAGATTCACTCAATTTTTTATAAATACTTTACTGATATATTCTATTTGTATGTTCTAACTTGGGTTTATCTTCAAATCTGATTTGGATGTATACAGAACAACAAGAATCAATTTCATGGCATTATTTTATAATAATATTTTTAAATTTTATTAAAAAATTAATATTTTTGATATAAAAAATAATTTATCTGACAACTGAAAATTATAGAAATGATTTATTATTATTTTATATAAACTATGATGTATATATTTTAAATTTTTCTCACTTTTAATTTTTCATATAGTTAAATATTATTTGATATAAACCACAAAATCATAAATAAAAATAATTCTATAGGATTCTTAAAGTTTTTAAAAGTAACAAGAAGCCATTGTACAAGCAGCAAGTTGTTTATGAATCAAGCAGCATTCAACTCCAAAGTTTTTAAAAAACCATATTTCTCAAAAAATAAATTCCGTTACAATTAAGAAAAAGTTTTTATTTAATATAATTTTCTTAAATTATTACTAATAAAAAAAATTAAATATTAGCTCATACAATGCATACATAAAATGTTTTAGAAGTATTACAACAATACAAGAACACATACTAACATAACATCATTTGACTCCAAAAGCTTATTATACTAACATGAGCATTTTAATGTTCTATTCTAGCACTATCTATTTTATGATGGACTAATTACAAGTTATGTATAACAGATAGTAATGTAAAAAGACAATAATAAAATTTTTTTTTAAAAAAAACCTCTACATGAAGTTGAAGATATTAAGGTAATCTTTGATTTTAAATCTATGTATGAAAATAAAATTAAGTATTTATTACTGTTTTCCAGTGATTATAAAATTTAATTGATAACACTTATTCTGATTTTTATCACAGTAATTCTAAAAAAAGTCCTGATTAGTTTTATTTAGAAAGTAGTTTAGTCTATGTACTTTATCACCATATTAAAATACTTTATATTCAGCCCAGCCCAAAATAGGATTTTCCTCTCATTACATACTGCATTTTTCCCTTCTGGTTGACAGACTTTTATCTCTGATTTGTTTGTTAGACTTTTGGTTAGTGCTAGAGAAATGCAATAAAGAATGATTAACCCTGCATAAAAAATTCAATAATTACATAAAATATCAGTTTAAATTCCATGTATTTTTATCTGAAATGAGTATAATAGTTTTATATTCACTGGTATTGAATCTTATAGGCAATATCAAATGGTATGAAAAATTATATTGGACTGATAAAACATTAGCATTACCTGATTTTTCATCTATAGATAATATATTATGGTAACATGATTTAAAAGGGTGTTTGCTCTGCTTTGTATATTTAAATTTAGTCTGATATGAATGGAAGTCCTGAAATATTTGAACTTATTGACAGTGTTAAATTTGTTGTTATTATTGATAATTTTATATATTTTTTTTTGCATCCTTAGACAACAGAAAAAAGGTGGATTATTTTATTATTTGTTCATAGTTAAGATTCAACAACAGATGGTGTGAAAAAAATATATGGATTGAAAAAAAACATTAATGTTAATTAATAAGTGTTTGTAGAAGTTCTAATCTAGGAATGTATTTTTTCACCAATATTTAAAATAAATGGTTAATTTCATTTCTAAGCAAGATTATACAGAGAAATATAAATTAACCATTACTGAGTATTTGCAGTTCTTCTCATAATATAAACTGAACAATTAACAGAAAAATCATAATGTTACATTGATATATTTGGATCATTGATGAGATAAATAGAAAAATAAAAAAATGTCCTTAATAAACAAATTCTAAATTTAAACATCATGTAATTATCTAATATATAAAAATATTTGTGTATTGGCTTTTCAATTAATTTTCTACACTTTTTTTACACATTTATTGTTTTTTTCACAAAAAATTTATGAAATATTAATTATTTCAGAAGGATAATTCAGATTTTAGTAGAAAATATTTATTTTAATTAATTAAATACAAGTTAAATGAATATTAACAAAATTTTATTCTACAAATGTAATATTTCTGTAGGCTCAGTTGTTATGAATTCTTTCTAGAAAGTAAGAATGTAAGTTCATTCAACTTCAAAATAGGAATAATTATTTTTTTCATTATTAAAAATTCAAAAATATAGAGAAAACAATTTTTTTTTTCATTATTAAAAATTCAAAAATGTGGTCATCCTAAACAGAAACACAAACTGGGCAAGTTAATATAAAAGCATATAATAATAAATATTACACTTATAATAAATCTCATTAAGAAATAATGATATAAAAAAAATCTGCACCATAAACAATAATCTTCTTTTACTTTTATTAATATTTTATAACTTTCTACAATACTTTTTATTTAAAAAAAAAAGGCTTTGCATAATATTTTATAATTATTTATTGATTTTCAAAGGATTTTATTCAAGGTTATACCAATTTACATTGTTTTATTGAGAATACATACTTTTTTATATCCACATCAAAAGGGATGTATCATCTATTTTATTAAAATTATTGTATTAATTATGTAGTTTAGATTGTGATTACATACTTCAAAGGTTTCTGATTAAATCAGAATTTACAAAGTTAATAGTGACTCATGTAGTTTTCTTATGGTGATGATAAAAATAAAAAATTGTTTGTTACTACTAATGAGGTTGGATCCCACCATTCCTGGTATTGAATGTTGTTTTAAGAGAGCCCACATGGCTTTATATATAGATTTGTAAAGTAGTTTCTTGTCTCGTTCTTTAAAGACTTTAAAATAGTTTCTTATCTCTTTCTTTAAAGACTTTAAGTTTATTCCAGAAGCTATTCAGATACTTTCTGGGACTGTTGCTGTATAAGAAGTTGCATCTAGTAGATCATAATGCAAAAATAACAAAGGTTCTGGCCTGAATATTGGCGTATACCCCTTGGCTGAAACTATAAAGGCGTGTGACAATTTGAAATTTTGGCTTTTTACTTAATAGAGGAATTGACTTGCAAACAATGTCAAAGCAGGTGCATTCAAAAAAAATATGATATTGAGTTTCAGTGTCTTTGTGGAAAAGGTTACAATGTTCATCCACATTGTTACAATTGCTTTTATATCTTTAGAAATATAAAATAGTTAAGGCTTCTAGGTTTATTTTTATAAGAACGTCAAAATACTTAAGTTCAAGAAACTAGTACATACATTTATTTCAAAGTTGTTTGTTATTTAGGCAAAACGTAGTTTTAGTAGATTTGGAAAAATCATTATGAGCCCATTTATAGATCTCCTAATATTTGAATGTTGTAAAAGAGAGCTGGAGTTCTGATTTGAAGATGAACTGAAGAGGGAGAATGCTTTTTTTTTTAGTATTTATTGTATCTGTAGAGTTGATTGTAAGTAATACTTTAGAGAGAATGCGGTAAATATAATTATTTATTTATATTATTTAATTGTTAGTTATAATAATTTTAGTAATTACAGAAATAAACATGTCTATTACACATTTAGCACGGAGAATGTAATTTTCTAGAATAATGTAATAAACTTTTTGTCAAGCGTTGGTGGCCTAGCGGTTAACATGGCTGCTTTTCAAGCAGCTGGCCCGGGTTCGCTTCCTGGTCAACGCTTTGGAATATAGAAAAAAAAAAAACTTTAATATGCATACTTATTAGAAACATATTAACAAAGTTATCAAAAATATTTTCCCTCATACCAATGCTAATTTATTTATTAATATAAACATAATTTATTTCATGCTGTTATAAAAAAGATAAATCAATGACTGATACTTGAAAGAGTAAAATGTTATATTTGCGGTATTTCAAATAACTCTTAAGACTTAAATTCTAATAATTTTATAACAATCAATAGATGACGTCTGTTAAATACTTCACCAACTGAAATGTTTCAAAAAGTGTGTTCAATTTTTTTTAAAACAGGCAAAACTCACTATACGTATTGCCACACACAGCAAGCTAAAGTAATCAATGGATGCCAGAAGGCTTGTGCATAAAATCCCCATCTAGTGCCTACTCATCCAATATCCCCAGACTAGTTTCCATCGATTACTCTAGATTGCTGTGTGTGGCAGTACGTATAGTGCGTTTTTGCCTGTTTTAACAACAGTTATACCCAAACATAAGAAGTGGTGGTCATGTGATGTTTATTGGTTCTTTTTTTTTTGTTAAATGGTTCCACTTAGTCCCACTTATAAATTATTATGGTATAAATATTGAAGTTCATTACATACTCTATTAATGTTATTATATGCTGCAAGCACTACCCTCTTAATAGCTGTTGTTTTTGTTGTTGTTGTAGTTTTGTTTTGCAGTTATTCAAAGTATTAGAATTTAATTCTTCATAATTATTCGAAACTGTGTGATGGTTTGATTTAAAACTTTATGAAATTGATTTATTATCCACAAATAAACATGGAAATCATATAAAAGTAAATTATTGTTGTCTAACAAATAAATTAGTATTTGCCTAAGAAAAACAGTTTTTACAACTTTGTTAAATTGATTCTTGCAAATCCGATTTGGAATTATTCTTATACGATGTACATTAAAGTTTATTATAAGACTCCATAATACGGTATTAGTCTTTAAAGTAAATCTTTATTTTATTCACTCACTATTTATTCTCAAATTTTACTAAGGCTTCTCTATGATTCCTGCAATATCATTTTAAAGCAAAATATTTTCTATATTTTTTTTAATTTCAAAATTGATGATATACATACTACTTCCTATTACCAGTTGATTATATATATATATTATACCAAAAAGTGAAAATTAAATTAGCAATAAAATAAATACAGGCATAACACAAATATATAGTAAATTAATTTCCCATAATTCTAATTTCATTTAACATCAAAAGAACTTTTAAATAAATTAATAGCTTCATTATCAAAGATTTCCATACTAAAGATAATTATTTTTAAAGAAGATAACTGAAACTGTTTCATGAATATATAATGCAGAATATATTTATTTATTTTACTTTAGTTTTATGAACATTTATTTGTCATTTAAGTGCAAACTACTTTGATCTATAAGTAGTTCCTTGCAAAAAAAAAAAAAAACAAGGAATAATATTAACTACTAAAGGAATGTACACTACCCCAATATAACAGCTTAAAATTCAAGTATGATTTCTAAAAATATATAATTTAAGGCAGTTCATTATTCTTTGTTTTTATAAGAAATTATATATAGGTCATGGTTGTTTGAGCTTAAATAAAAGAGTAAAAGTTTATAACAGTAGAATAAATAATAAATATTTTAGTTATGCATAAATGAAAATACTATCCATAAGATTGTGCTCAAGAAGACTAAGATTATTTTCCTTGAAAAGAATGGGATGAAGAGAAGAATCTCTATAATTAAAAATTTATGGTACTCGAGCTTTTAACTTATTTAAGAGTTATTATGATATTAAAGATAATTAGAATATAAATGAGAATTATATAAAGTTAGTTTAGTATATACTTATGTTGTTTTTGTATGACTTTGTACTTGAAAGTTTGTCTTGGCAGTGAAACCAATGGTTGTAAAAATTCAACTATAAATTTTAGCTACATTTTTTTAAATTCTGAATTTGGTGTAATTTATATATATATATATTAAAACAAACTGTCTCTTATCATACAACATAATAGATAAGTAACAATAATAATATGCATGTACATATATATTAAAGTTTAAAACATGAATTAATCAACATAGTTGAAATTTCTTTATATAAATATTTAAAATATCTAGAGTTATTTAAATAATGATTTATTGGGTGATACCATTTCTTAATATTTTTGAAATATTGTAAATTACTCAAAATTAAATAAAATGGACTCACTCTCTCTTTCTTGCTCTCTTTCTCTCTCTCTCTCTTTCTCTCCCTTTCTCTAAAATACAAATATGTTATTTAATTTATTTTAGTAAAAATATAAATTTTTAGTGTAAAAAAGAAAGTAATTTAGTACAATAATATTTTTTTTTCTAAATGTTGTATTTAAAAAATTTTTAAAAAGAAATTTATTACAAAACTGTTTTTGAACCATATAGTCTTGATGCATGCAAATTGAACAACAATGACTATTACATTACAATTAATATCATGCTTTATTGATTAAGAAGAAAAAGATTTAAGTTTAATCTTGTGCCTATTAAACTGGTTTATTTTTTAGTATCTACTGTAAATAGTGTATGGTCAGTTTAACTGACAAAAATGTAATTTTTAAAAAAAGCATTCATTAAATATCTCTTGTTAGTTGAATTTGATACTCTTATAAATGTATGAAACTTTTGGTGGTAAATAAATAACTCAATGTGTGTGTGTGTGTAGCAGTCAATATTTTTTATACTGAAAATTGAGAGATTATGGATTCTAAATGTCTATTACAATCCTTAAATAGTTGGATTGTCTGATTAACTAAGATATTTTTATGGGGCAATCAATACGTGAAGCCAAAATAATACTTGCGTATGCAAGCAGATGATGGTAACCATCTGTCATTTATATATAAACTTCCATTCATTAGTATATGTGTATATTATACATATTATTTTGAATATTAATTCTAAAAAAATTATCCATTTTTATATATAAAGTCTGGTTTATATATATATGGAAATATCAACAGAACAAATATACTGAAAAAAAAAGTACACGTAAAGAGACATTATTTTAAAAGGTTAACTCTAATGTTTAAAAAAATAATTTCAGGGGCTAATTAATGGAAATAAGTTAGAGTAAACTTTCTAAATGTACAAATTGGAACAGCAAAAAGAAGGCTCAAAGAAAAATAATAATTATAGTACTTCTTAGAGTTTATCCCAAAAAATTTCTTTTGTTTATGAGTTATTTGTGATGAGATTTTATTTTTCTGCCCTGAGATATTTATTTGAAATGACAAATGAAAAATAATAATATTAATAATTTGCTTTATAAGTTAAATAAAATTAAAATTAATAATTGAAATAATTTTAAATTAATATAAATATCAGATTCAGATTCATGAAGCATTTATATATATGAGAATAAATTAACATTTTATATTTTAAAATTAACTATTAAAATATTTATGGATAAAATACACTGAGATATGTAGATCTATGTACATATATATATAAACCAATCAACAGTTAAACTCCAATATCAATAACAATCAACAACTTCAAACTGTTGTCAAGGCAACCTCCTTTTAACAATAAAGGTGGAAATACAGCTTTAATAGTGGCCTAATATACTTATATAGATGCTAAAGACTGCAACTTGATTACATAAATTGAAATTATTGATACAAAGAAGATTAGATAATTGTCTTTTAACAGATCAGTGTACTCTGTACTGAATGCAGAATAATAAACAGTCAATTATAAAATTACACACTGTAATTATAAATTTCAAATTGCACACAAAATAATACTTAAATAATAAGTATAATAATGTTCAAGGCTAAATGAGTTTGTAAGTAATCATTAAAAACCAATCAACATTTAGACAATCCCAATATCAATAACATTCAACAATTTCAAACTGTTGCCATGACAACCTCCTTTTAACAATAATATATATATATATACATAAATCTAAGTCCATTTATTATTTATATATTACTGAAATAGTTTATAGATTTCTGAAAAGTAATAATTAATAATTGAAATATTTTGTATCAATAGTTACATATGACTGGTTGCATTGCTCTCAAACTATGCAATATTTAATATTTATCTATTTGTATTATTGTAGAATAGTTGTCAGAACTTTAATTTTATTTTATTAATTAATTAATTGATTATTCATTATTTTACATTATTCCAGTGACGTTATTAAATACTAGATTAAGTATTTATTTACACTCTTGTGTTGATCAGGTTCCATTGTTGTGCAAAGCTAGCACCACACAAAATAGATTTGGAGTGTGTGCATATTTATATATGTGCATACATGCTTGTTACCAAGTGAACCTAAGCATTGATGATGATCAGCATTTAATGATACCATGTTTAATCATTCAACATTTATGTATATGCATTCAGCAAGAAATATAAATGTTTGCTTTTTTAAAGTATTATGTCATATAATTGGAAATGATTTGATAATAATTAATTTCAGATTTTATATTACATTTAAATTTATTTGTAAATAATAATTGTTGATATTTTGTATAGTTATTTAGTTTATTCTGCTTTTAATACTTTATAAATGATACCCAAAGAGAGTCATGCTATTACATATCATCTACCTATATTTATTAACCATTACATAATTTATATTTTGCTTTCTCATACTTTTATTTGGGTAATAATAGTACCCAATATAATATTGGATGATCATCTTTAGATCCTGCTCTATTATTATTTATATTTAGCACCTGATTACACTTTAATCTGTTTCCATTATCTATCTATCTACCATTAATTGTTTATATACATTTAATTTCCATCCTTTTCATTACCATTACATTTATCATTTTTATTGTTATTACAATATGTATATATAAAATAATCTAGGAATTGATTAAACTCCTTATAATTGTTAATAATTAGATAACTTTACTAAAATGCATTCAACACATATTATAACTTAACATTAACAAATGATATAGAAATAAAATAAATGTTATTGTTTATTTATTGTGCCTTAAGTGATAGTAAGCTTAGTTTGCCAACTGTATAATAATTTGAGGGTTAATATAATATTTATGCTAGATATTAAAATGGCCCTATTAATTATGAAATCATAATCAATTAGTCAAAGGATGGAGATTGTGTTTCACATTTAACAATCTTTGTATTGGTAATCAATTTAAAAATCAAATAATTATAAATATTGAATATTAAATAAAAATCAGTATTACCATATCTGAAATAATATAGGAGTTGACTAAGTTTCCTCTATCTCTGAATAACTATATAATCCATCATGTATTACAGGCATTCTTATACCTGCAACTTAGTAAACTTTTAAGAAATAGATTGTGGTAGATTTATGGAGTTATTCACAGTTAAAGGTGAACTTAATATTTTTATATTATTTCAAATTTGGTAATCATTATATTTAATATTTATAATTATCTGTCTTTTAAATTGATTATTCAACATAAAGACTATTAAAAGTGAGACACAATACACCAACATTGCATAATTAACGTTTAAATTAAATATTATATTCATCCAAATTTTAACATTGTTGACAAAATAAGTTTATCATTGAAAGCACAGGAAATAATAGTAATTATAGTTTTATAGTGATAATTTGATAGATTTATGTAATTGCTCATAACTACAGGAAGCTAAATCTACACCTACATTATCTCAGAAGTAGCTTTTGGATTTGTAAACTGTCGAACTAGTCTCCTCAGATATTTGGATAATGTATTATCCAATGAAGTCAAGGACATATATGAGGGTAATGTAGTAATTACTTTGTAGAACATCTTGGAACATTTTCATCATCTATTTTTTTTTTTTTTAAATGTGAAGAAAAACATATCATGATAAATTTTAAAAGAAGTAGAATAGATATTAAGGATATACATTTTAGAGGGCATATTGTAAGATCTGACAGGATAAAACTTCATCCTAATAATATTAAATCCATTCAGAATTGATTTACTCCAGTAAATAAAAAGTAATTACATTTTCTTTTTGCAATTTTTACCATAATTTCTATGAGAATTTTGCTTATGATACCATTTATTTATCATAAATTGTTAAGGAAAGATGAAAAATAAAAATGGACTGAAAACCACTCTATTGGATTCAAGAAAATAAAATCATTTCTTAAATACTATAATATTATATTATCTTAATTTCCAAGAAATATTTTATGTGCAAACAAACTGTAGTAGGTATGGTCTAGTAGTATTATTCCAGTTGGCCCATAAAAAGAATCCCCATGTCTTATATTTTTAGAGTAGGTTGTTGAAGGTAACATAATTGCATCACTGAGAAAGGAGCCTTGGCTGTTGGATGGAATTTTCAGAAGCTCTGATATCTACTTGGATCTGAAATAATAGTTATTATAGATCACAAGAGTTTAGAGATTATAAATCAGAACTTATTTGAATAATGAAAGGCTAGTAAGGTGGAGTTTATTCATTCAGCAATTTAATTATAGGGTACAGTATTATAAAGGAAAAAATAATATTGTAGCAGATATTCTAAGTTGGAATCCTCTCAACATAGATCCATGTTATATAATTATAGATAATACTTTCATAGACATCTTTCTGGGAGTTGATGATTCAGTTGAAAATTATTCAAAACATTTATCAGCTTTACAATTGCAAGATTCAAAATTGAATGCCATTGTTCAATATTTGAATGAGAAGATAGAATCTGTAACTGTTAAAAGAATGGTTATAAGTAAAGTCATATTAAGGTATAGATTAATTCAAATTTTGTTACATTATAAACTTAGAATAGACTGTGAACAATCCTGGAGGATAGTGGTATCATTGTATATTAGAAATCAATAAAATTATTATGTGCATTGCCTTTATGAGCACCATGGATCCAGAAAAATAGAATATGTTGTATACAGACTATTGTACTGGCCTGTACTACATGTATGCATGAATAGTGAACAGGCTCAGATATTGTGGGATCTGTTTAAGACCAAAGTAAGATAAAAAATTGTATGCTGGGATATTACGTCCAATTTTAATTAATTGTCCCAATGATCTTTTAGCTATAGATTTTTATGAACCTTTACCACCATTTAAGAAGTTTAAGGTTATTTTGACCACTTACAATGTTTTTTTCTAAACTCATAGTGTCCAAAACCAGTGGTAGAAATGTAATTAGATGCTTCCAGAATTTGCAGTTTGTAATGATAGGGAAGCCTAGAACTATTTTGACAAATTACGTTATATCATTTCTGTCTAAGGAGTGGAAAAATTGGATTGAACAACAGAATATAAAACAAATTTTGTGCTCAATTAGAAACCCACATTCTAACCCATGTTAGAGAGTGATGCATGAGTTGGGTAGATTGTTTAGGGAATATCTAGAAAACAACCACTTAACTGGATAAATAAGTTGGAGGAAGTGGTTCATTACATCAATATAACCCAAAATGAATTAATTTAAATTTACTACAATGTATCTGCATTTCAGATATAGGGAGAGTACATCAATTAAGACCACATTACCTACTATATCTAAAAAGTGATAAAGCTATGATAGTGATCTATTAAAGACTAATGAAAATTTGAGAGAAATTCAACAGAAAAAAATTGACCAAGACTCTCATAAGCCTGGCATATTTAAAGTAGGAGATTTCATGTTTATAACGAATCCTTAAGTCAGTTACCTGCAAAAATGTAAATTTAAAAAGTTTTTAAACATATATGAAAGACCATTCCAAATAAAGAAAAAAGTGGGGAGAATGCATTTCTCTTAGAAGTTCTTGAAGGTGGGAAGGGTACCTTCAATGCCTGGAGTTTAAAGGCAATAGATCCACTCAAACAGACATATGTTACTAAAACAAAAAAATTTAGAATATAATTTACCTTGTAATATATATTGATAATGTTTGAATGGGTACTGAATCCTATATTAATAGATAATAATATGAATGTACGTGTTTAAAAATAAAAAGATGTGAGATCATTGTTTGTAATTTGGATATGATTAAAATATAACCTGTTGAACAAAAAGCATTTATGAAATAGTAGTGTATTAGCATTATTTTTACAGTGAAAATAATTGACCCCAGAAATGAATAGCCAATGGTGAAAAATATAGTACTATAGAAGATAAATAACATGAGATATGGTAAAAGAGTAAATAATTTCTTTAATATTTAGTTCATAGTTCCTTTTGTAATCCTAAAAATAAAAAAATTCTGAAATTCCTTAAAGAAATGAGATATATGAATGATTATATAATAGCCCAAATATGATAAATTATGAAGATTTATAACTATTAGGTGTTAATTAACAATAGTTGGGTCTAAATAATCTTTAGTGAGAGTACTGAATAATTTGCTTTATGAATAAAGCCTCTGGAATATAAGTTTATCTTCAAAGTTGAATAGTAGAGGTTATCATAAAAAAATACAATATTAGAATAACAAGTTGGAAATTCATTATCTCAAAGAAACTATAGTAATTTTACCATGTTATCATGGTAAGAACAATGAGTGAGTTGGCTCTGGTATAAAACAAACATTGAATATAATATGTCAAATTGGTTGGTTATAATAAATGAGGTTATAGAAAAGATAAAGACATAAAGAGTTATTTTCAAATTTATAGTAAAGCTTTAGCAACTGTATTGACAAGTTGTATGAATGATAAAAAGAATATAGATGTGTAATTGTACGTTATAGTACATTGTTAATGAAACACTAGGTGAGAAAATTTCTTGTTTGTTGAGGTATCTTTGGCATATTATTTATTAGAGATACACAATAGAGTAATATAAATATGCAAAAAAGATGGGAATAAAAGAGTAAATAAGTTTTGTCTTATTTTAATGGGAATACTGATGAAGTATTCAGGATTCATGATGAATAAATTGTTAAATCCTACCTACAAATAGAGGGATGAATAGATATTTGTAAATATGTCAGTGAAAATGGTTCATTGTGTACATTAAAAGTAATATTAAAGTAACTGTTGTTAGTTTTAAAAAAATTGCAAGTAAAGTGATGTTGTACCTACTGAAATTTGAAATAAATTTCAATATGTGGTGTGAGGTCAATCGTAAGAAAAAAAATTTTTTGGGGTTTGATTTTAATAGTGAATATGTCAACCTGGCAAGCATTGAAATATATTGCTATGATAACACTAATATTGAAAAAAGAAACATTGATTATTAATTGCAGTTTGCAAAAAAAAAATGTGAATTGACTTTATTCATTTTAAAAATGAATGTGTAAATAATAAAGTTTATAGTATTGAAGAAATATTATTTTTTATTACATGTACTTCTGTTAATGCATTCACCATAATAGGTTACAAATAATACAATTAAATACTTAATGTCTCATATTAGTATGATATTGTGTTGAAAAATATGTGTAAAAATATATATTTTTATTGTAGTATAAAATAATTCAGTCTTAATCATTTAGTTCATGTTGGAGTGAAAAGGTACTATTTGTGTTTTAAAATGTAAATTTTTTATGATATATGTACTGACTATATATTTTTTTATTTGTCATTCTTTTATGAAATAATATTTTTATTTATGGGATGATGGCTGAAATTGACCAAAGAGTTAATATGGAGCATCGCTATAGTTTCTTTTTCATCAATTAAAAATTCTATAAATAAGACTAAACAGTTTAATCTCATTCTGTTATATCTTAGTTTCAATAGAAACAAACCTAAGTTCTTTCTGTATTTTTTATTTGTTTTTAAAAGTATATGCTTATTTGTAGGAGGTGGCAATTTATTGAAAGAAAGAAAATTTATTCATATCATTTCAAAAACCATTGGAATATTTTTTTGCATTTAAAAAGAGAATATTGAAAAAATTTATGATGAAGTCTAAATGCTAAAAACATAAAATGTGTACAGGAATTATGTTCATTTGCTGATATAATTTTATGAGATCAATGAATTATTTATACATGAGATAAAAATTGTTTCAATTTCCATATCATCATGGATGAAATTAGCATCAGTTCATTTATGTTTTATGAATTAATTACCTGTTAAATGAAAGAATATTTCCATTGCATCATTGTGGATATAAATTAATGTTTGCATACTTATAAAGTTATATAGATCAAATATCTGCTAAATGAACAAATAATTTGGATATATGGAAATAATAAGAATAATTAGGATATTTGGAAAATATCAGAATAAAATATGCTTTGAATGTAATAGTTTTTTGTGACATTTCTACTTTTTATAAAATAACAAAAACATTGTCAGATTGTGGTTTAATAAATATACATTAGAACTATGGTACTATTGTGGAAAATGTATCTGAGGATGATTGAAAAAGTCATATGCTCATATATATTACTTTGTATATATAATTATATAGAATATAAATATATAAATAGTAGTATAATTTAAATTAAGTAGATATTTAATTTGTATGCTTAAAGAATAAGAGAGTTATGTTTTTCTAAATTCAAATTTATCTTTTGTAGCTTAGCAATTATGATTTTAATTTAAATACTTATCTCCTCATTTGTTAGTTATAAATTAATCTCAAATATTTATTTTATTCTCTTAGAACAATGCCAACAAATAGTAGATTCACCTTTAGTATATATAATTTCAATTAAATATTTGTTTGTATATAAGGATTAATTATGACCTGAATACCTTGTAAATTGCATGTGGATTACAACACATCTGTCTTAAATAAATATGCATTATAGTCTTAGCATTTTATAGGTGTGGTTTAATGTCAATCCCATATTTAATTTAAAAGAATTAATGTCAATTGAGAAACTATTGCACAATGCACAATAAGATTACATGTATATATTTTAAAATTTATTTGCCATTTATATATATTTCATTTTTTGATTTAATTTTTATCCTTTTGTTAATAAAGTTTGAATTAATTTAAAACAAATAAACTTGGTAGGTTGTTATTCAATTTTACAATGAAAATTTATTGGTTAATAGTACTTGTATAAGATACTATCCATGAATTGATTATATTACATGATTCCTTAGAAGCAGTTAAAAATAGTTTCTAAGTCAAAATATAGAACAGGTAAGAGAGTATAATTACATATCATTTTAATGTTTGTTATCTGATAAGATATAGATTTTATATAACAATAGATTAATTGATTTGACATTCTTAAATATTTAATAAATAATTAGAAGCTTATTACAATTATTTTAAGTAGCAGTTATATTAAGATATTTTTTATATAAGTTGACCTAATAATTGATAAAGGTACAAATATAATTATTGAAAATGAGTAAAGGTAATTTCAATTAAATGTTCACATATTTTATTTTAAATCATTACTGATTAAAGTGAATATTATATTAAGTCAGTATATAATCATAAAGATTGCAATCTTATTCATTTATAGAGCTGGTAATAGTAATATATTGTACTCTATTACAAATTATAGTGAATTGTTTCAATTACATTTAGAGTTTGATGATGTAGACTATAAATTCAGTTTAGATATTAAATATTAATTTTTAATATTTGATTATAATAAACACTAATAATCTTTCATGTGTTTTAATAGTTATGACATAAAGTTTTAACAACTTAGCTTTATTAAACTTAAGAGTAATTAGATATGGTTTGTCAATTGTGTTTGAGTAAGCATCAAATAAAAATCTATCATTTATTTTATAAATTGATGTGATTGGATATTATAAGTTTTAATGTTATCTAATAAGATGATTTTATTTTATAAGTTGGTGAAAGTGAAGAGATATGTTAACCTAATTGATTTTATTTTATAATTAAGTATTTAAATGTATTATAATTGACTTAATTAAAAGGATTATATTGTTATTACTAGAATAGCATGGCTGAGCTAGCAATACTTTTATTTCATTTAGTTGTAATTAGAAATCAATTATTGAGTTATATATTTATTTAGATATCATTGGTATTTTGATTTGTAGGGCATATTGAAATCCATGAATTATTTCATTTAAATAGAAATAGAAATAAAGGGTGACATTTGGTATATGTTTGTACTATTATAAATAGTGTGTTGGCTCATGTGAAATATTAAAGTGTATCTGTGCAATTATTTTCATTCTATTATAAAGGATTTATATAATAGGCATATACTGTTGTTTACAAGATAGTGATATTCAGTTTTATTGCTTTAACTTTGATCTATTAAAAATAATGCTCATGTTTAATGGTAGTTTAAAATATTGCTTTTGTTTATTTTCTATTTGTTCTAAATGTTATTTGAATTCATGACTTACAACAAACATTATTATTATTCTTTTATTGAATTGAGTGTTAGATTGTTATTCATTGATTGATATTCAATTTTATTTAATTTATTACTTTCATTCTGATTCCAATGATGCTACAATTCAATGGCATTAATAAATTAGGATTGTTCTTCCTTGGTTCATATTTTTGTTCAGTTGCAAATGGCATTCAATTGACATCAAGATATATACTTATTCAATTACAATATTGTATCTTTATTTATATGAAATTATTTATTAAATAAAAAAGAATGGAGAAACATGGAAGCTGTCTAATCTATAAACAAAAAATACAATATATATAAAACATCAGACATAAAATAATATCTATAGGACTGTGATTACTATAATAATTAAATTAATTTCAATAGAAGTAGTTTGCTTTGCTAAATAGTTTGATTTGCCATAATAGGTTTATGATACACTATGCCAAAAATTAATGAAAAGTAAATGTATTTAAAAAGATTACATTATTATAGAAATGATGACTTTTTTGAAAGGAAACCTATCCTAGCACCTTTCTGAGGAGTGCCAGAGCACGTTACCATGGTCAGAGGTTGGGGAGGGGGGTCCTGACAGAGATATTTTAAATGCTTTCTCTAACTAAGCATTTATCACAAAGCTTGTTGAGGAATTGGCAATCCTCATTGTTTATAACTTACAAGCTTAAGAAAATAGGGTCATGTGATCTATGACTCTTATTTTGACCAATTATATTAATGTTTTGTTGTACAATTAATTTATAAAGGTTCAATATTGTTAGTTTTATTATACCTTTAATATTTAGTCAAGTAATTCTATTGTATAACCTATATAACAAGATGATTGAAGAGTATATTAATTATTTAAGATAGTTACAATTGTCAACAATGTGTAGTCATTTTTCAAGCTCTATATCTTCATTTTTGAAGTCTTAGCATCACTAAAGATTATATAAATAAATATACTGAGTAATATAATTTGCTGTTATTCCATTCAAAAATTTATCATAGTATGAAATTTCAGACATCTGTAACTTTGTAGGTAAATCTTTTGATATTTTAATTATCTAAAAAAAAAAAACGATAATAAATGCAAAGTATACACAGTTTTGCTACTATTTTGAATCACATTATACTTTTTGTACTAACATAATAGAATACAAAATGTCAAGAAACAATTGCAGTAATTAAGATCACATTTCACAAAATCAATAAAAACATTATACTTTCATTATACAGATTACCACGCATAGTTAAAATAGAATACTGTTCACATATATATATAAGATTTTAAGTATAAGAATCTGATAAATAACAACAAAAATATATATAATTACATTCCTATTTATATATTATTTTATTTTATTTATCTTTATATTATAATATTGAATGATTACAGATATTTAAAACATCAGATGGTGTCTATAACTCTATAATAATTTTTTATTTGCTATAAACTTTTTTAGGTAAAGATTATAGATTGTTTTATATAAAACATGGGAGTAAAAAAAATAATAGATTTGATGACATATAAGCATCATGTAAAAAATTATTCACATTTAGCTTTTACTACTAATTATATTATAAATCAAACTTTTAAAGACATTGTTAAATGCGTTGCTTTCATTCATAGGTTAATAGTTATCAGAGTCAATGTGGTTTTAAAGAAACAAGAATTGTGGATATGATTTTTTTTGCCAGGCAAATGTAAAAAAAGTATTGGGAACAAAATAGTGATTATATATATATATTAATTGTTATCAATTTAGTATAGGCATTTGACTAGTTGGTTGTCCACCAAAGTTTCTCATATTATATAGCTTCTACATAATAGATAGAATGAGAGGAAATGTTATTACTCTAATAATCCAAAATATTTAAAATGATAACCAATATTAAAGAATGTGGTACATGTTCTAATATTGCTTTCAGTTTATATAATAATAGTGTTTAGAATTCTTTGTATATGACTTAATAAATCAAGGATCCAGATACAATAAAGATTTGCTGATGGTATTTTTACTTTGAATCTACAACAGGCAAAACTCTCCATACAGTAGTGCCATTCAGTGCAAGCCAGAGTAATCAATGGATGTCAGAAGGCTTGTCCATAAAATCCCTATCTAGTTCCTACTCATCCAATATCCCTAGACTAATTTCTGGCTTGTGGCCTTCATCAGTGAGGAGCTTGGATTGAAAATTATATTGTTTTCAATTTTATTCTCATAGTTTTGTAGTTAAATAAAGATAAAAGGGGGTTGCTGGAGGGTTGCATTGCATCCTAAGATCTAAGTGCAATGCGCTCAGATCCAATGCTCCTCACTGACGAAGGCCACAAGCCAGAAATTAGTCTGGGGATATTGGATGAGTAGACACCGGATAGGGATTTTATGCACAAGCCTTCTGGTATCCATTGATTATTCTGGCTAGCCCTGAGTGGCAATACTGGCTGGAGAGTTGTGCCTGTTTTAATAATAGTTATGAGCAAGCATAAGAAGTGGTTATCATGTGATGTTTGTTGGTTTACTTTGAATCTATTAAAAGTAAAAACAAAAACATCCCTTGGCTTCTGGAATTACAATAATGATGATGATTGTTTATTTTTTCTAGTTTTAAAAACAGTCTACAAAATGTGCATAATCTTTTGAAGACAACATATATGGGTTTTGGTTTAATAATTAATGTTCAGAAAAACTCAATTTGTTTATAAGCCATTGATAAAAAAATGTCTTCAGTAACAATTAGCTTAGATAGTAAGCACTTTAAAAAGGTAGTCATTTAATAATTTGGTTGTTTTTTTAAATATAAAGCAGATTTAGATATTGAGAGAAAGCTCAGACTCTAATATGTTTTGTAGTTTTTAGCAAGCTAAAAGATGGATTAATTTATAACAGTGAAATAATGACTGAAATTAAATTAAATGTTTGTAGAGCTGCTAATTTATTTAATTTATTACATCAAATTGGTACTTAGATAAGTGGTACTTAGATACCCCTCTTTTCTTCCATAGTGTAAGCTTGTGGTTAAAACACCTGCAGAGGTCCCTACTATCGCATTTTATATGCATATTATCAAGGTTATAGCCTCAGTAAATATTACTACATAATCAATGTGCATTTAATAAATTTATAATTACAACTTTAAATTACTGTAATAGATTTCTAAATATAAAATCTTTCCATTGACTCATTGTAAATCGAAAGATTTCGCGAGTATTAATGTGTAATAAGAAATGTGGACTTAATCAGTGAAGTATTGAATAGCTTCACACTTGCAGATCTAACCACTTCAGCTTCACCTATTTAAATAGAAAGTAGGTCGAAGTAAGGAAGGGTTCCCCTTTTTGGGTTCCCCCTTTTTGGGGTTCCCCTCTTTTCTTCCATAGCGTAAGCTTGTGGTTAAAACACCTGTAGAGGTCCCTACTATCGCATTTTATACGCATATTACTGAGGTTATAGCCTCAGTAAATATTAATACCCTATGAATGTAATATAAACTATTAAAAAAGTTTCATTTAAAGTTGTTCTATAAAATTTTTAAAATACAATGGCAAAATCAAAGACCAATATATTAAAACATCACATGATCACCACGAAGACCACAAACTAGTTACTAATTTGGGGATATTGAATGAGCACTGCTGTATGGAAAATGTTGCTACTGTTTAAAGATCAATAAATATGTGCTTCAATTTTCTGAATGTGATTCTATAAAATCCACTATAGTAAAATTACATTTTCATTGAATTGGATATCTGAAATGAATGAACAATGCATCCTAAAAGAGTGTTTGATGATAACTTTGACCACCTTTTTATGGGAGAGATAGACTTCATTTACATTGTAAAAATTATGTCAATAATATTTAAAATAATGCAATATTGATTGTTTCCATTGGAAAGTTATTGCAAGAAAAAGAATACATTGGATAACTATAATTAGTCATGGTCTTGAAGTATTAAAGAAAAAAGGTTTTGCAAAAGAAATTAAATAACAGTATTACAATATCAAATAAAGAGAGTGATACACTAGCAATGTTCTATTTGTGTTTTACAGATTGGTTTATATAGTCATTGTAAAATTTATCTCTATTACAGAATTATTAGTTTTTTTGTTATATTTGTTTAATCATTTTCTTTTGGAATGATCATATCCATTTGTGAGTGGTTGGTACTGCTACTGAAAATTATAAATCATTATATCATTTTAACATTTTTTTATAATTCTAGGTAAATACACATATGCAATCTATCTTTTTAAAAATTCTCAAATGTGTGTGTGGTATAGATTTGACAATAATAACAGAAGCATTTTGTACATCAAAATAATGCATTTGATATTAAATATTATAAAAATAAATAAGTAATATGAAGTTTCTTTTGGCAGGTATTATAAAATATTTGAAATTTTACACCAGTTTCAGAAGTCTTTGACAAAATATCTTGGAGTTTTCTGAATTAAAAAATTATAAAAATATCACATTCTCATGAGTTTGAGTATCATATAAGAAATGATTTAATTGTTTATCTTTTTACATTGATTAGTATTAAGAAAGACAAAACAGAAACTTATTAGACTAAATATGATCTCACATTTTTCATACAGAAAAAGCAATGAATATTATTGATTATATCCAAAGCATAAAACTACAACAATTCATAATCTCTTCAGAGGCCAATACAAATAGAATAACCCAGTGTTATCCAAAACATTGCATTTATATAAAAAATATAAAATTATTAGTTTTAATACTGATTATATTATAAATGATTATACACAACTCAACTTTTTGATAAATACACATATGCAATTCATGTCTTCAAAATTTTCTATGCTTTTATTTTGTACCCGTTATCATTTTATTACAATGAATAATTTATGAGAGATGTTTCAATTACTCACATGATTCATAAATTGGGTTATTACTCTTATGATTCACAAATTATACTCCATTATTAATATCATCTCTTTCTTACCTTCCTCATCACTATAATATCTAATCTCGTTCCAATTTTTTAATTATATATTCTGCATCACTTCTAGGTTATTTAGAGTTATAATATTTTGCATAATATTATTGGGAGATTTTATAATTCTCATAATTTGAAGTAAAACTGTCATTTGCATTAACATCTTCTGTTCTAAGTAAGTGTACATCATGTATTAGTATAGGTTTGTCATTTTATTCTTTATCTCATATATATTGAAATAGTACTTCACAATGATTTTTGTTTAGTGGATCAATGCCTGTAGCAATGCAATATTATAAATCATTATTTTGGATATGTTTTCTCTCTCTCTATCTATTTTAAGCTTGTATAATTAATGGCATCCATATGATAATGCAATTGAGTTTCTATATCAAACCAGTTTCCAATTTTTTCCTTCATCAATGTAAATTGAGATTCAAATATGGAACCAATGTGATTCACATCTGGCAGTTACTTTTGTCTTCTTTACTGTCAAGATAAAATATGATAATTAAAAAAATGTAATGTTTTAAAGTCAAGGTAAACATTTCATATAAATGCAAAAGTCTTTAGTAATCTCTGTTTTATTCTAACAGGCATCTTATCTTTCTGGTTACAAGTGTTTAGATCAACACAACATCATATGATTAACAAGCTTACACTAAATAGTATTAGTTTAAAATAAGAACATTGTTCTTGCTTATAGAATTTTAGTATACTGAAAGAATCACAAATTATTGTGTGACACATTGGATTTAATATTAAATAATATCAACTTAAGAAACTCTTGGAGCCAAAAAAAATATTAATCTTATTCTAAATCGTTGATTAATAAAATAACATTTTAACAACAAATTAGTATTTCTATTAAAATAATTTTGCATAATCCTTGCAAATAAAATTTTATTTGCATTATTTATTTCAATATATTAAATATCTATCAGAAGACTGAATGAGCTAACTTAAAAATAAATAAATGTTCTTATGCTTCCATATTACTTAAAACATTATTCTTTGGACTTATTTGGACTTAATATATACTTTTTGTGTGTTCTTATATGTATGCATGTTAACTTTTATTTTATAAGGTAAGTGGCTAGTTAGGAAATGAGCAATCAATACCTTTTGATCTTTATTGGGAGCAGTTTGCAATAATTGTCACAGCCCTCTATTCCAACATATGAATTATAGACTTATATTATATAATTTTAAAAAGTATTATATAAATGTACAAAAAGTAAAATAGACTTTTAAATACAATCCTTCAAATAAACCCTTATAGAAAAGCAGAGAAAAAAAAGATCTCTACAGCCTTGACTACTTTCAAGTGATGCAACTTTGATGGTCTACATATTGATTTTATCATTTATTAAGAATATCTACATTACATTCACTGATCATACAAAAGCCAACTAGTTCAGGAATAAAAACCTGAAGCCTGCTAAAAAAAGTTACATTTACTCAACTTGGATTTGAACATAGATCATATGCATAGTAGAAAGATGTGCTACAATTGCAGTGAATGTTCTTATATATATGAAAGATAAATATTTCAATAAAATCAATTAAAAACTATATTATTTAAATCAACAGTAAAAAAAATATATACGAAATTTATTGATTAATCTAAATCACTCACTAATTCTTCTAAAAATACTTGAAACCTATTTACTTAAACAAAACTTCTAAAGTGATTATAACATTTGAAATAATTACAAATGCATTTCTAATGAGGAAGAAACTCATTCCACAATGGTTTTTATATCCATTTACAATATACAAACTTAAGCTCAAATCTAGGCCAGAGCAAACTTTGAATTTTCTAAAATAACACATAGTCTTAGGAGTTTTCCATTAAAATAGGTTAAACCGTAGCCAATTTAGCTATTTACTGTTGACTCTAAATTGATACCAGCTATTATTAGCTAAAAATAATGGTTACAGTTTAATTTAGACTGCTCAGGTAGATTTGAATAGTCTAATGATAAAAATAAAAGATTATAATATGACATAACCTTCACCACTAATCAAGATAAAAAGGGGGAAAGGATATCTCATTGTTAAAGACACTGAATCAATAATTTTTCTACAACTTATCTTCTCATAATAACTGCAGATTAAGAGAATTTAAAAAAAACACTGTTTACTGTATGTAAAGAACTATTTTTTTTTCATAATTTTATTAAAAATACACAACAGATATAAATTATTATGACATTATTGTCAATTTTTATTTGTGTGCTCTGGTTTAATAAATTCAGTCCATTCCAATAAAAATATCTATACTGATTTTATTTTTAACTTCAAAACAAATAAAAATTGAAAAACAAAGAAAAATAATAATTCCTACATATATGTAAGTATCAATTTTGTAAAATTTATATTATTTTTATAATGGTTGCATACATATAAGCGGTAAATCCTTTAATTTAATGTTGTGATTACATTTATGGCATAAAAAGCCATAATTCATAAGTATATTTTATTATTTTATGACCTCTAGCTTATGACTTCATAAAACGTTTGGAATTTTTGTACTTAGCATCAGTAACAGTTCATAAATGAGCAAGGGTATCATTTTGAGTCCAAGATAAAAAAAATAAAAGATCACACAATAAATAAATAATACCCTAGAACTGAATTTTGTTATGACTATACAAACCAATTTATGAACCATAAATATGTCACATATAGATCAGACTGATTCATTATTCTGTTTATTTGACATCTGTAATGTTGTATTTTAACTTTCTTGCAGAATTTTTTAAAAATACTTTGATACCTTATCTATTTTTATCTCTTTAATGTATTCTACTATATAGTATATCTTCCTAATGAAAACAATCCCCATTACCCTTCATCCAAATGCCTTTATAATGTACATACATATGGGTGTCTCTAAACATGAAAACAGTACTCAAGTTCATCATAAACATTCACAAAACAAGTCTTGTATTGCTCGTTCATTTAGATGTCAATTCAATGTATGCTTAAAAGGATTGCAATGCCATATTTTCGATCCAGATATTGCTTTCAGTGCATCATAAAAAAGACTAAAGTTACCATGGTCAATGAATGTCAGTATTTCATTTAACATCCACTAGTCATTATTAAGCACTCTTATTAGTTGTCTAACTTTAGTCTTTAAATCTCCATATTAATATCAAGCTTCAAATTCACTATACTAAGCAGAAAATGCTATGAGATTCCTTTTGATCAAGTCACTAATAATAAGGCCATTGTTAGAAAACCAGTCATGATTTTTCAATTTAATGAATCTAAAAATAGATGTACTTATATCTGTAACACACTCTTTATGATAAGTCTATGCCTCTGTAACATAATAATCCTGAAAATTCAAATTAGCAAATGTGTTTGATAACTATTGAATTATTGGGTTTTTATTTAAAAACCTTTATAAGTGTTTTTTTTTTTTAAATTATATTTTTGGAATCTAAATTAATTTAAAAAAATTATGTATTAAAAACCTACAGAAAGTAGTTTGCTGTTAACTGAAAGGAGATAATTTTATTTCTCTTTGAGGTCTAGAATAAATGAAAAAGGGAGATTCCTAATGTCTATTCCATTTATTTTTTATCATGGCAGTTATTATTACTGTTACTATTCATAGAGTAAACAAATATAAATGAACTGCTCATTAATACACCATCCAATAAAATAAATTTACTCTCCTTATACTTCTATATTGGACACTTAATAAAAAGACAGGACAAAGACTTCAGACCTTTCAACAAAGTATGGAGAGATGTAGGTTAGGAGTAACTCTAAAAGAATGAAAATAAAATATATGAATGAAAGAACAAATAAGTACCATTGGCATCATTGAAAAGAATTAGAAACTGATATGAAGCAGGGCTAAGTGTGTTGGTAGAAAAAATAATAATCACTGAACAGTTGAAGTTTTAAAATAGACCTCAAGACACCATATATAAAGTGAATAGATGAAATAAGTGTGTTTACAGGTAATGATATGCTGAAGTTAGTCTATTGATCATAGAAACTGGATTAAACTTGGAGAGATCATCATCTGAAGTGCATCAATAATGCTAGAATATTATATTGATGATGATATAATAGTATTTTCCTTAAGGTTTTTAATGATGGTATTTTAGTTGTATTTATATGGTGGACTATTTCTATCAATATAGTATTGTGTCTTCAGAAAAATTTAACTTACTTAAATATTTTAATTACATTCAACTGTTAGTAACAGCACACAGGTTAGCCTATACCCAACATTTTTAGTGGTATTATTCTCCTCCTTTTTCAGATGTTGTTGGCCTGATAAGTGGCAGTATTAGCATGGGAATCGAACCTGGAACTTTAGATTCTTGATTATTGAATAATGCTCTAACCAACTGAGTCAACCTGCTGAGGACAAGTCAGTAGAAATTTCATATACTTATCTAAGAGATATCTCATGATTTCTCCACTTGTTAGTAAAAGCAACATTGATTAGTGATTTCTATACATTATGTACAATCACGCCAAGCCTAATTTATGAAGTTTCTCACCATTGTCATGTGAGCAGCTTCTTTAAATGTTTTTTTTATATATATTTTTTTCTATTCTTTCCAATATTATTGTATTTACCCAATTGAACATATGTTTCATTGATGTATACAATCTGCTACCATAGACACATCTTGTTTCTCTCTTTTAATCATCACTTTGTGCTCTTACAATCACTTTTCAATGGAGCAACTAGTCTCACAATATACATTCTTCCACATTCACATGGTATTTCATAGATGCATAGTATTTTATATATTGATAAACACATAATCCATTCAATGGGGGGGGGGCTTAAGATACAAATTAAAACCTAAATAAAGTTATTAATAAGTAATATTTTTTTAAACAGCACACATCTTATTAATATATATATATACAAACCATTTTACTGCTTTTTAAATTAGGCTTCAATTAAAGAAATTAAAAGTTAAATTTGCACTAAAGAGCACTAAAACTAGGCATCACGATTCTCAGTGTCTATACTAATATAAAATATAAGTGATCAAATAAATAGTTTACACATCACAAAAGTTGGAGGGGGGGGGTCCTATGTAAAGACCAGAAAACGACTATATATAGATAAAAATATTAATAATGGACACCCCGTGATAACATGAACAGTCTCAATACTCATCAGAGCAACATAACAACTAAACTTAACGATGCATAAATGATCTTTTGTCTGACTTTGCACATTTAAGAAACTGAAAAAATAATTGACATATGCATACTCATACTCAAAATTTTATTCAAATTTTCACTTTTAATCTCTATATAAAAAAATTCAGTAATATTATTTTTATCTAGAGAGATTAATCATTTATAAATCAATGTTGGTAAACTGTTATTACGAAACTTCGATCAATTTCTATATCAAGTTAAGAGAGTAAATCAACTTAATTTTTATATTGAAAAAATAATTTCAATTACGATAGAAAAACAGAAATTTCTTAACACCCTGCTTCTTAAAAGCAGTCATTTCTTTAATATTAAATTCAATATTTTGTTTCTCTCTGGGAATGTACAAGTCGAAATTAAATTTCAGATGTTTGTTTATTTGTTCTTTTTTCCTAATTTAATTTTAGAATGTAAAATTTAATTTTAATACCTTGGTAACATTAATAAATGAAGAATTAAAATGTGCGTTCCCATGGCAGAGAAATTTTACAAAATAAACTTATACTCGATAACAGTCGACATATGTATTTAAAAAACATAACGTAGTAATAAATTATATTAACAAATTATTTATAGAAAAGTAACTTTATATAACAATTAATTCTCAAATCAATAATTATAGCTGACAAGAAATTGTTTATATAGCATTTTAAAATGATTCTCGAAGATAAAATATCTGTTAACTATAAACTCAGAGGTGTAACACAGATCTTAATGATTTTTGATTAAAAGAAGCAGAAAATTTATTTTCTTATATTCATTATTGATCTATTATCATATCAGAGACTTTGTGACTTTAGTTTTCCAAACGTATAATTTTTCCTTCCTATATCATGTGATGACCCCCCTCCCATTTACTTTCTATATTTCTTAAAATCTTTTGGAGTTCATCTAAAGACTTAATTTCATATTTCTAATTTTTTACATAATATCAACAATATATTTTGTATCCTCGTGACTTATTTTGTTTTCAATTTTTTATTATTAATAGCAAAACACATATTTCCATGCATTTCTTTATCGTCTTTAGCATTTGTACTGATTTTTTTATTGTGTTGAAGTATCAGTAAGAGGGAACACATTTATTAAAACTTTTTTATTTACTTGATTTAAATACTCATTTCTTTTTAATTGAGTTATTTTTATTAACTTCATTCAATTTTAATTCTATAATTATTTATCTATTATATTTCTGTTTATATTATAATTAAATAATATGGACTTACTAACACTTTGGAATTCACTTCTATCAATCTTTATTTATTCTTTTTATTATTTATCTTTGTTTCTATTTTGTTGCTTTCATTGAATATTTCACACAATATTTTATGCAGCACAGAATATAATTATTTATGACAACAAGTGTGACATTTGCAAGATATAATTCATTTAATCCTTCAACAAATTGGCATTTTAATGGTTCTGGTGAAAAACCTTTGCAAATATTCAATATTTGATGTTATTTAAATCTTTATATTAGAATTCAATAAATTGAACTTAATTTGTAAGAAATATAAGTTTACAAATAAAAAACATTGAAATATTAATATTTGAACATTTCAAATGAAGAAAATTGAAATAAAGTGATATACATAATGATAACAATGACTTTTTTCTTACTGGATATTTACCATAATGCCAAAGAAAAAAATACCAAAATCCTTGTTGAATAAAATCCATTTATAAAACCTGGATGAATTTTTAAATCAAATTTTGCTCTAAAATTTAAAATTGTACTTATGTTTATTTAAATATCACAAAAGTTTTGCTATTATGATGAACTTCTTTAACTTATATTTTTAATTAAGAAAACATATTGCATCAAATCAAAATATAATCATATATACTTTGGTTTTAAATAATTATAGTGCAAATATTTTATAAAAATAATCATAAATATTTTAAATATATTATAAAATACCTTTGATATTTTGCTTATCAACATTAATGTTAGAGTGTATATAATGTTGCCTTAAATTTTAAAATTAAAAAAAAAACTATTGATATGGAAAAAAAAAACATATTAATGATGAACAACTATTACCATGTGTTGTAGTAAAATGTTGCCTAATTACCTAATTATACTAATCTATCTTCAGAAGGTCAATTTATTATACAAACTTATGTTCAAGATTGATATATCCAGATGCTGATTCATAAAGTCATAACAAGTTTTGACACTTTTACAATGTTCTTCCAGACCTAATTTAAGAAAATGAGTGTTTACATATAAACAAAGTCCCAGAGTTATAATATTGAACTGTTTCTGGTAAATCTTTAAATGACACAACTGTTCACCAATATTTTTTAAAAGAATATTACCCAAATTTATTACCCAACCAAAGTAAAATGATGTTAATACACAATAAACTTAACAATGATACCATGTCTGCTTAGTATCAATATTTAATCTTCATACACTATCTGATAATCATAACAAAAATTATATTACTAGTTAAAAAGCTTTATCTTTTAGAACTGATTAGTCTCAGAACTGGAATAGGTTACTGTGAAAGATTTCATTTCGTTAACTAGTCATATTAAAAAATCCTAAAATAAACTAAATACTAATTCAATCTTTATGTAATGTATAGAGGGGTTGAACTCAGATTGTCACATGATGCTCAACTATCCACACTATCTCATACTGCTGACACACTTGATTACACACATGTCAAAAACATAAATAATTACAAATATATGTATTTCATGCTAAACCAGCACTTGCCAGCCCATATTATCATCTCCACACATACATACAATCAATGTTCAGCTTATATTAAGATAGCCAATCTTCATATTTTAGTGGTCCGGCTTCGATCCACTCCCCACAAGTCCATTTCATTGAAAATCTGATGATATAATGTGCAAAGGCCACATTGCTGCCAATATTCTCATCCTACCCATGTTGACCATAAGTCACTCTTATCCCTAATGTACAGAATATAATCCATTTACATATATATATAATATAGGAGGGATGGGCAGACCTTACAGCAACTATATTTTAATATATGAATTTTTTTCTACAGTACAGGCTTTTTCATATCTGCATTCCAATATGTAATGTATAGGGAAGTTTGAACTCAGACTTTCACATGACCCTCAACTATCCATGCTATCTCATACTGCTGTTACTCTTATCACACACTTGTCAAAAAGATAAATAATCACCAATATATGTATTTTATGCTAAACCAATACTCGTTAGTTGGTCCAGATTATCATCTCCTCACATATATAGAATCAGTGCTCAGCTTATATTAAGATAGCCAATCTTCATACTTTAATGGACACGCTTCAATCCATTCCATCCTTCAACTCTTCATCTGTCCTTTTCCTTGAAAATCTGATGATGGAATGCTCAAAAGCCCACATTACTGCCAACTTTCTCATACTTACCCATGTTGACCATAAGTAACTCTGAACCCTCATGTGCAGAACATATGTAATTTAATTATGTGTGCACTCAAAACTCACATTGCTGCCAATCTTCTCATACCTACCCATGTTGACCATAAGTCACTCTGACCCCTCGTGTATAGGACATATGTAAATGGATTATTTCCTGTATATGAGAGGTCAGAGTGACTTATGGTCAACATGGGTAGGATGAAAAGATTAGCAGCAATGTGAGCTTTGAGCATTCTATCATCATATTTTCAATGAAATGGATGACTGAAGAGTTGTGGAGTGCAGTGGATTGAAGCCTGACCATTAAAGTATAAAGATTGGCTATCTTAATACAATCTGAGCATTGATTGTGTATATGTGTGGAGATGATAATCTGGACTAACTGACGAGTGCTGGTTAGCATGAAATATGTATATTTGTGATTATTTAACTTCTCGACATGCGTGTGATCAATTGGGTAAGCAGTATGAGATAGCATAGATAGTTGAGGGTTGTGTGAAAGTCTGAGTTTAAACCTCCTATACATTACGTATTGGAGTGCAGGTATAAAAAAGTATGTACTGTAGAAAAAAATTCATATATAAATTCAATCTTTATAATTTTGACTCAGCTTTCAACGTTTTAGACAAAATATTTTTCAAGAGAAACATTTAAGATTTTAAATAAAAATTATTCTATAACAAGTGTTTGCTATAACTTTTTCTGAAAAATTATAACAAAAACTCATTGTCACAATAAAAAGTTATTTTTTTAAAAAAAGTTATTTTTTTATTAATTGACCAGCGATGCTTAAAATAATTAATACTAATACATCATTTGATTCTTCAAGTTTGTTACAATATAAATAAAACCCCTCCCTTTATCACACACACTTTCACTCCTCTTAATTTCTCTCCTTGTTATCTTCCTTTGCTTCTCTCTCTCACTTTAGCTCTCTCTCTATATATATATATCTTTCACTCTCCCCCCCTCTATATGATAGTTAGATTAATAATAGTACTATCTTTTAATAAATACTGACTCCTCAAGCTTATAACAGATAGCATTAGATTAATAGTACAGACAAAAATTAATCTATTTTAAGGAGTGGGCTTAATTTTTTAAAAAAACAAACGTTTCATTATCATGTTGTGGCATTCTTCATAATGGTTTGGGGAAACTTTATGCTTTATGTTTAAATTGTTACTAACATCTATTTCTGCTATTAAAAAATTATGATTGTGTTAAAAGTCTTTGATAAAAATTCTTGGTTTATATCAATTAAACAATGATCAAAAACTAAGATTTCTTTTCTATAGTGCTAACTCTGCATTATAATGCAAAGTCAAAAATCCTATTGAAAATTTTTTTTGTGATAAAAATTCATCAAAACCATTTCTTTTACTGACATTAATGAAATGAGATGCTAACATGAAATGAATAGTTCTTCAATAAAATATTTACTTCTAAAAATATTAAATTCTGCACTGACTTAATTTATATTTAAATAAAAGCATATCTACTGATAATGTAATTATATTTAATTTATTGTTCACTTATTTAATATGTCAGTTTCTTTTTTTCTCTTTCATCTACTGACACTCTAACATTAGAACATTCACTTGTTAGATGGCATTGGCTTGTTTTATTTCATATACAAAACCACTTCAAAAAAAACGTTTAATAAAAAATGAAAGATTAAAAAATGGTTGTATTCTTATATCTAGTCTTGTAAAATAATAAATTTAATCTTTGTAATAAAATAGATCTCATTTGAGCATAAACATCAGCAAAATAACATTATAACACAACATAATCAGTCCTAATTGTGACTGACTTTGGACCTTATTTTACATTTTTAAAGTTATTAATAACTAGATTTATAATGACTTTTAGTAACAATTTTTTTAAAAAAATGGCTGGGACTATCTAGTATATTATAATAAACTTGCATAAAACTATTGCTTTAAAAAGATGACAACAGACTTGTATGTAATTTATTATTTAAAAAAGTATAAGTAATCCATTCAAACTAACTTTCTTGCAATGATAAGCCAGTTTACAGTTTCTTTCACCAAACAACCGATAAAAAATTGTCTTACCAAATGTTTAAAAAGCTATTAAGTACATTAAATTTAGCTAATAAATGTTTTGTATTATTGGAAAATCTATGTTTTGAGTTAGTGATAACATATGCTTCAACTTAATATCTATGTTTAAAAATTCAACCAAAAATATTTAAACAGAAGCATAAAGAATACCCTGGCCTCTTTTTAGATATAATAATAAAGTTACCTAGTTCTGATATTAATTGAAGTTTAGAATTATTTATCTTCTGATTATATAATTATAAAAAATATATTATAACAAAACACAATTATTGACAATATCATTGTGCATATAATAAATTTATAAAGAATCCATAAGTTTATTTTTCATAAATGAAATAATAACTCTTTTCTGTACCATTGTAATGTCAAATATATAAATGTCCTAACATTTATATATTTTTTCTCATGTGTCATAGCATCAGCTGGGAAGTGAACCCACTATCCCAGGACAACTGCTTGTAAAGCAGCTGTCGCTGACCTTAACATTTATATATTTAATAGATGAAATAGTATTAATTTTTGAGATTTATTAGATCCTGAACAGTCTCATATTTTTCAGTTATGTAGAAGATTATTGAGTTACCATCACAATAGTATCTAAATATATAAATGTTTTAAATATATCTTAAAAAATAGATACATATAAAAATATGAAAATGATATAAGAAAAGAATTTTTTAACAGAATATTTTGTAAAATATTAACTTCATGTTGATCATTACCTAGTATTCACTGAAATCCAAATCAATATAATCAAAGATAATTTCAATATGTTTATAATATAAAATTTAAATGTGTGTTAGATACTATATGTAAAACTTTAATATGTGTTGATATTAAACATGCCTTCGAAAACGTTTGAAGATTCAACAAAACATTATTATTTATATAATTGTTCAATATATTATATTATTTTAAAGTTTTGATTTATATATATTTTTGCTTTTGAATTATATAGTGTGTGCATGTTTAATATCAACACATATTAAAGTTTTACATATGTTTATAATGTAATAAGAAATTTTAATTCTGTAATATGATAATATATTGGCCAAAAATTAAATTAAAAAAACATTAATGATGAAAAGAACATTTTTAGACATTTATTTTCATCAATTTGTTTATTTATTTAATACATGAGATTTAGCAATCATTGACCCCAGATTTCCACCTGATGTTGATTGGTAATTAAGCCAAAAATTAAAACAATAGTGAAAAACTTCCAAAATCTTAACACATGGAAAAAGAAAGTCCAATGTGTAATAGAGTCTTTTTTAATAGTTTTCACTGCGGGACTGATTTTATTTCGTAGCAAAATATTTAAAGCTACCCTTAGATTTTACCAGTTGTAATTTTTTTTTAAATTTAATAAGAAGTCTTTTGAAAAAAAATATTTATACATTAGTTAGTGCAAGAAATACTATTTTAACTGATGGTATATATATATTTAAAATTTTAAAAATTAAATTTTAATTGTAGAAATAACTAGGCAAGCATTAATATTTTATTTTCGTTTACGGTTTGCAATTGTTTTAAAATTTTATTCAAATATTTGATGAAGTATGCAAAATCTAACTCTCATAACTGCAATTTCATTAAAATACTAAAATTATGCACAATGTAAATTTAAATAATTTCACAAAACATATATATATATTTCTACATATATATTTAAAACAAATCTTTATTTTGAATAAAAAATTGAAATAAATAATTAATTTATGTATACATAATTTAAATGGAATAAATTTTATTGAATAAACATTTTTTTAAAAGAAAAAAAAGCTATTTAATAAAACATTAATTTAATTATCACAAAATTAAATTTCTTATTTTTATTAAATGTTTATTAATTTTATTCACAGTTAACTTTAAATAGTAAAAAATTCTTTTTCTTTTTTGTACATTTATGCTAACACTTATGTAAATCGCCCTTATATAAATGTCAAATCTTGATCACATGAATGACATTTCTTTAGATTGACCAATCATTTGCGTTAACTTTTCAATCTCTTAATTTTAGCAAATATAAAGTTGGAATATTGTCCATCCAACCCACTGTTGGTTATTCCTTCTTTCATTATCAATCTTTATAAGTTTTATACATATTTCTTATTAATTAAATCCCTTGTTATAATAATCATTTATATAGATTATAACAACATAATCTTGTTATAAATAAATGTAATCTTATGTTATTTGCTTATATTTTTGGTTTCTATAAAATGTTAAAAAGCCTTTTTCAATACCATTGTTTTTAAAAAATAGTCAATAGTTTTTTTTTTATTATTCTGCTTCAATATAATTTTATGTATATGTAGAGAGTCATAGCAAAATCATGGATTGAATTATTCTGTTCACAATTTTTAATAATATGTGTTTCTCATAAAAAAAAATCTGGGCTTTTTATTGATTTCCAATAATTTTTTTCACTGGTGGATTCTTTGTTGTTGTTAAATAATCCAAAACCTGTCAACATCATCTTTATTATCATCATCGCATTTTACCACTTTGTTTTTTTTTTTTTTTTCATATTTAAAAATAATCCTTTTTACCACATTTTTTTAAACTTTCCCTAAGATAAATGTTTTTGCTTTTAATAGTTTTAGAGATATAAGTGTATTATCATCAGTATATTTATACTTGTTAATGTTTCTTTCACCAGTCTAACTCCATATTTGTCATTGTCCAATATGGATTCCTTAATTAGATACCCACTATAAGAAGTTCCATAAGTGAGATAACACATACCTATTTGACTTTTTTGATGGTCTATTTTAACAATAGATTTTAATCCTGTTTCTTACTTTAGCAATACCAAATGAATCATAAGGTCCATTGTCAACAGTAAATTACTTGCAGCATACCTCTTTGTATACTCCATCTGTTCATTTGATATTGAACCTAAGCATTGATATCTCTTATTCTTTAACTTCTCTTGAAATTAGATTGTACATACGCAGTTGTATTTTAAAATAGTGCTCTAATTATGACTTAATTTATTTACATGTAATAAAAAAGATCTGTAATTTTTTTTAAACCTATTTACTTTATAACAAATAATATAAATTGAATTCTTTTATTTGGTGGTTTAATATTATAGTAAAATTGGGTCATTTCTGTTGTCAATCAAATTTCTATTGCAATGACAGTAATTTTTATGATTTATCATTTTATAATTATATAATTTCATTTTTTTTACTTACACCTTCTTGTGTAGCTGAGGTCATTGCAAGTATTCTGTTGATGCCTTTATAGTATAGCTAAATTTACATATTCCTAATATCTCTGTTTAATCTGTGCAAAGTTATAATATGTACTGTACCGGTCACACCCACATCACCAATCTAAAACCGAAGTTGGATTCAAACTCAGCCCAAACCAAAAAATTAAACCCAAGATCAAACTGAATTCAAACCCAACTCATGAACTCAGATCAAATCAATAGATGACATATGATGATGGCACATGACTATGTGCCAATAAACTACCTCAATGGATGATGATGATTAAAGACTCCTGATCTGACTCTACTAATGTAAATAAAATAACTAAGGATATTTATAATTCAATTCATATATGTATGTTTGGGTTGCCAATACAGACAGCGAACATTAATATTAAAATAGTTATTGAATAATAAAGAAAGTTAAAAACCAAATGTGCTATATAAAAGATTTAATAATAATCAATATTTTGTTCAGATTGCTTACGGTTGATATCATATATATAACCTAACCTCTAGTCTTTAAGAAACAAGAGTTACAATACCCAACAAGTAATGGCAGTCATGCTTATATGCCAGTAATTAAGACGTAATTACATGAGAAATATATGCCTATGCCCCGACAAGCAAACAAAGGTGGATAAAGGTATTTGGCATGGAACGAAATTATGATTTTAATTTTAAAAGTAACAATGTGAGATTTATTCTCACACATCCGTAAAGCATTTCACAAAAGGCATTGTAATTATTCAGGGCATAACTTTAATATTTAACAGAAAACTTATTTAATTATAAATGAATATGAAATTGTTTGACTTTAATAAAATCAATTCATCATGATTTATGAGCATGAGAGTGGGACTTGATTGGAACTGAGAAGTAAATGGTACTGACATCTTATGAGCTATAAAAACGAATATGAAAGATAATGGCTTGTCAGTGATTTAAGTAGGAGGGTGGCTTGTGTTTTACAAGTCTTTCTGCCTTATCAAGAAGACGTGGAACACAGGGAAAGCCAAGCCGGGTCATATCCATGAACTTTTGATATTCCAATATAATAAAGAGCGAGTGAGGAAGTGACTTCTTTCTAGGTAATTAAAATAACAATAATATCACCAATGACAAGCCTACAAAGCAGGAGGTTGTTTGTGTCAGCAATGTTCGGAAAATGATGACTTGATAGTCATTGTGTTTAAGTAATCAAACCCATTTTATATAAAGAATGTTCTACGTAATGACCTGACCAAGTTGAATTAAAGTTGAACATGCTTTAACTAAAAGTATTTAACGCAATTATAAAATTATGCTAATTATATCCTAAATATCATGCCCTCCTTGAATATTAATATAAAGTATAAATTTAAATTAGAATATATTCATTTACTTTTCTTTATCAACCTTTATTAAAACATTTTAACATTATTAATATGAATAAATAAATCTTATGAACTCAATAAAATAGCTGGGAGCATAGGTTAAAAAATGGCTAATAGTCATTATCAGCTGCCAGTAAAAGAACAAGCATTTAATAACTCCTTCAACTCAATAATTAATAGAACTGTATTAATCTAGTTCTAATGGGCAAGAATTACTATAAACTTAATACTATGTTATTTTCATAAGGCAAATGTAATGAAAGGGATTATTAGCGAGTTGAAGTATTATTGGCATATAATAAAAATAAATGACTTTAATAATTATTTAATAAATATATATAATAAGTTAGTTAAATGAACCACCATTGTGAGAAAGGGAAATTTAACAAAGTATTAATTTTAAAGACTAGAGATAAAAAAAAAGAGAATTATTTATACAGACTAAGGCATTATAGAATGAGAATAGCTTTTAAGAGTAATAACTTTAAAAGGTAGTGGCCAGAAAGTTACGGTTTATTAAAGAAAGATATTCCCATTTTTTCCATGGTTGTTACATGGCAGAGTCCGATTGGATTGAAACGTAAGTGCACATTTTCACTTATATGAATAGCATTTGGATTGATTCTTTCATGTTTTGGCAGCACGATTGGTGTGGAATAGTTTGAATTTGCAGCTACATTGAAGATCTTTTGGGGACTATGGGCCCAGCAATCAGATTCATGGAGTTATTCCCTCACTATGCTGGAGACACTAAAAATTCATGATTTAAACGGTAGCTTCTAGAAGCAAGTTCTCTTAATAAATACGGCTTCTGCTTCTCTTGAAATTTTTCCGGGGTATTTATATCTGTTCTCTGGTTTCCCACCTTCTCTGACTCTTAACGCCTTCAGGTTAAAGCTTCTTACATTATCAAAATTTACAATTTTTGTTAATTGATTTCAGGTACATTCTTTCAATAAGGCTTTCAAACTCAATCTGAAAAACGATTTTAATTAGGAACTGTCCTTACATTTTAAATTATTCTATTTTTGCTAATTAAAAAAAATTTCCCCATTGTCTTTGAAAAAGGACGATCTGAAAGCTTATTGAAAGAATGAAGTTTTTAATCACTGAAATTTAAACAAACTGACAAAAGTAAAATAAAACATTCCTTCGCAATGAAACTTTATAACGAATATATATTTAACTCTTCATAAATACATACATCCAATCCATGCAATTATAATATATATGTTTCATGAATAAATTTATCATGAAATTATTTATAATATTGGTTAGTTTAAGTAGTAAATAGTTGGCATCAACACATGTTTATATAACATGGTTTTAATTGAAAACTATCGTGTATTGAACATATAAAGCCTCATTGCATTCGGAAATTCACGGTTAGTACTAGGGTTTGAAGTGGGCTACAGGTGAGATTTCATGAAGCTAGGATCGAACTTAGATCTGACCACTTCAGTACATTTTCATTTTCATGCAAATTAATTCATGATGGATCTTCCATTTAATTCTTCAAATATCATGAAAAACTATACTTTATTTTAAATAAAATATTTATTAACAAAAAACACATTATATATTGACAATCTATGTCTTTACAGACCTAGGTTTATTTTCAATATATATTTTTAATGCTATAATAATATCGTTCCTTGTTTTTCCTGTATGCTTTTTAGAAATTTCCTATTTAGTTTCTTTGAAAGATTTCATCTTTATTTAAATTTGACTATATATCTTTATCAAAATTACTTTTGATAACTTTTATTTCCTTTATTTTAGTCACACTTGTATTGTAAAGAAAAAGTAAATCATGAGTTAAACACCTGTAAAAATACGACACATTTCCAATTAGTATAAAGGTCATTATATCATAATAATATTTTTTATATTTACAATCAGAATAACCTGGAATCTTTATTCATTGGCAAATATTATCTATATATTTATTTATCAATCAATATGAGAAGAACAACTTAGTTTAGTATAAATCAACTATTGCTTAGATCTTAATTTTTCCTGAAATTAAGGTTCACCTAACTTCAGTTTGGGTCGTAGTCATGTGTCCATTAGAGAGATGATTATCCACTAAATCACAAAATGCTTTTGTATTTACATTTAAGTATTTCTTATATTTTCATCTATAATTCACTTGTATAAAAAAAATTACAAAATTATTTCCAGAATTATTCCTCTTATTTTAAATGCCCACACACACACACCACTTGCACACATATAGTTTAAATAAACCAAAATAGAATATAAAATTGTATTCCATAATAGTGTAAATAATTAATTATTAATACCATGAAAAACTTCAAATAATCCTGTTATGACTAACTTTTGATACACAGCATCTTTATCAAAGACTACAATAAATTGTAGTCTGGCTTTGATAAAGATGTTCTGCATCAAAACCTTGGCTTAATAACAATATTTTGAAATTTATCAGTATATGATTTATTAATTTTCTACACATTTCTAGAGGGATATATAAATATAACTTCCAAAAAATTATGTGCTTTTACGCTTATTAGAGAAGATATAATTGTTAATATTTATTTACACTTAACATTTTCAAAGCTCCATGGCTTCATATTCATAGCTATTATATACAGTCTTTTAATTTGAAAAAGTACTTTTGGTTAATTCCTTAACTATCCTCAACTGCGATTAAATTGAAAAACATAACAGAAGTAAACATCATCAATTCAAATCCCATGAATCCAAAATTTTAACATTAGCAGTTATCTATTAATTATATTCATTTTATTTCTATTTATTAAAATTGCCTCATCTTTTCTTTTATAATTAATGGTCAAGCTACTATCATTAGAATTCACAATTTATGGGACTTGATGATGTTTGCTTCAATTATGTTTTTTGAATTTAATAGCACATGATGAGGTTTATGGAATTAACTGAAAGTAATTCTGCAGAATGAAAGATAATATATAATAGTTAATTACAGTTATATTTATTATTTTTATTGTTATTACGATAGTTTTTAATTAATGGACATTTTATTTATATATTATATATATAATATAAATATAATGCAGTTCTTTATTTCAGTGCCATATATATCATAATAAAAAAATGAAAAAAAGCTTGTTTAGAGCTCATTAGCATGCTCTTAATTATATATATATTGTAACAGTCAGAAAACGTGTGACTCGTAAACATAATGCAGAATTTGACCACCACCCAGAACAGCAGCACCATCGAGGTAGCGAAGCCACCCGTGGTACTGAGTTCAAACATAGTTTATCGGTTCCACAATACAATCCACAAAACAACACATCTGATGCGACATTAGCAAATATTTCTTTAGGCACGGTGGTCAGGGATATGCAAGAGATTCATGATTTTATTTTCGGGTTAGCCAATAATCAAACTACATAATCTAGGAAATATTATATAGAATGGGTATCGAATAAATGAAACGTAACTGCAGACGTATAGTTTAAAATTATTTATTAACACATTTTAATAAGAAAATCATTTACTAATAATATTTTATGGATTAAAAGCTTCAGTAGCGGGATTTGCAACATGATTATATTTTAAAGAATACATTTATTTATTTGTTTACAAAAGGAATTCATTTATTTGAAGGCGTAATCTAGCTACCTAAAATTCTCGAGTAAGCATTTCTAATGTGCATGCCTTGAGGGATTTATACCTTTGCAATGCAGGACTCTAAAGTAAGATTTAAGAGTAGCGGCGGCCATATATTTATTTAGTTAAAATATTTATTTTATGACTAAGGGCAAACATTTATTTGAGAGTGAATTATAAAGATAATGCAGAGGCGGAGTGATATATAGAATAATAAAATTAAGTAAAGGAACACATGGTATGCTTTAGAAAGGCGATATGGAATAGCAGTATATCGAAACTGCAATGCCTTGAATGAGTTTATAAGAATGTCGGGCTGGTCTCTGCCATCGGCCCAATGAAGTAAGATGTCACATAAGCATAACCAGGGACAAGTGGTTCGTGTCGCAGTTTTCCAGCTGGCTGCATGACATCGTCAAGTCCTAAGGGAGCACCCATTATGTCCGCTTGTGTAGGATGACTGGGGTTAATTTCAACCCTGAAGAATCCCAAAATTTCATGGCGGAATGGGTCATTGCATCTCTAAAATGTAACACATGTATAATGTATAAATGATTATGATAAGATTTAAATAGATTAGTAACTTGGCCCTACATTATCAACATTTATTAAAGAATGTTGACGACTCTCAAAGAAATGGAATTTGATGGAATTATTCATTAAGATTTAATAAATACAAAACATATCTAAACTGGGAATGATTACAACTAATATGCCAGCCATTTGCGAAGTAGTAGACCCTGCATTACAATAAATGATGCATTGAATGCGTGTCGATTTATATGAAAGTAAATATTAATGAAAATTTGACACGCATTCACTGTTTCAAGCGATCATAGATTTAAACTTTGAAAATAGAGACAATTATGAGCATGCAATAATTAAATAATAAATATAGATAAAATGTAGATTTTAGAAATACGCATCCAAGAAAGATAGAATGAGGTAAGCTAGATTATTAGAGAAATTTACACATTAAGTTAATTATTCAGTTTTAGTTATACATATGGTAGTTTTTACATTTTATAATTTAGATAAGTAGTATGAAGAAGAGCTATAGCATATTATTAGAGTACTCTAGAGTTTGAACACAGAACAGGTACCTGTTTTATAAGAAGTTTTCCGAGTCCATTGGTTTAGTAGCAAATAGTTCATGAGTGGCAATTCTTTCTTGTATTTAGACGTTTCATTTTACTTTAATAGCAGCAGCAGCTTTCTCATTTATTTCAGGAAGCAGATCTTCATGGTGAATTTATGACAGGCAATGGAAAGTTCGGCATCCGATAGGCCATCTCCCGATGGAGAATAATCTAGGTGCTTTTATTTTGGTCATACCTTGGCAGGAACAATTTATTTTTATATTTTGGAGACTCTCAGTGATCGAGAGCAGAGTTAAAGTTTAAGTGAATGTCTCCAGCAGGTCTAAGATGGCCTCTTTTCTTATCTTGATCTTTCACATTTTTGTTAAGGTATTTTTAGGTTCTACTTAATCTGCCCTGAGGATAATCAATGCATTTTGTTGGTTTTAATTATAAAGAAAGCTGCCATTCTATTGTTTACATTTTACATTTACTAATTACATTTTGGGGAATTTTTCTTTAATTAATCTATTATCTATCACTGACCGATGCTTTTAAATTTCAAAGACAAAAAGAGAACATAAGATTATTTTAACTTTTAATTAAATATTACATCAGATTTTTTTAGAATTATTATTAAACGAAATTTAAACAAAGCAATAAATACGAACTTTATAATCCAAAATAAATGATTAAAATTATACAAAATTATATAACTAAAAGAAATCTAAATTATATTATTTTATCCCTATTTATTGCCTTTAATTTGAGATCGAAATGTGTGCATGTTTATGCTGAATTATTCGATACCAAAAAGTTTAAATTTGGGCGGGATAGACCGATCAGTGAGAGACGACAGAAAAAGGTGAAACTTAAGATTCGAATACGAATCTTACTGTTTCAATATATATATATTGTAACAGTCACTCTACCTTTGACCATGGAGGGTGCCACCAGATCACTAAGTATCTGAAAAATTTGTTTACCATGATCAAAAGTGGATGGTGATGATGGTTCACACTGACTAGACTCAGGAAGATACAAGAGCTCATGAATATTGTTCAGATAATTGAGAAAATAAAAGGACTAAGACAAACATCAGCAAAATAATTTAAACTAATTGAAATTTTATTAAGAGTAATATAAAATTTTAAAGTAGAGCTTTACACACAATAAATACGGTTATACCAGGTGTGTACTAGCAAGAATAAAATGTCAATGCTCTGGCAGACAGACTAATTTTTTAAAAGTGAATTAGAAAAGGAGGAAATGACTTTCCTTCAGCTGACAATTCACCTGAGCAATTCTGGTTTCTTATTCAAAAGTTCCAAAATGAAAAGTAAGGAAAGTTTATTGCATGAATCAACGAAACCAGCATGAATGAGCGCTCACTAGTTTATTGACTAATAATGTCATATTGCCACAGAACTGCTGCATGACCAATCACATTTAAAATCACCAAGGTTGATTACAATGCAAAAACACATTAAAGGCATAATGATGGAGTATGAATTATAAAATGAGAGAAAACTTAAATCTCAAATTTAACGAAGTAGTACAATTAGAAAATACTCCGGCACATGTTTTAAAATTAATAAAACATTAAATCTCTGATTTAAAGAAAACAGAAATATAATATGGGTGAATAAGTAAGCAACCAAATGATTGGCCAAAACTAAGCTGAGTAGAATAATTAAAAGTCTCAATAGGAGACAGGTAAGTAATTTAGAAAACTATTTATGTTTGCCCAAGCATTTATCAAGAAAATGAATTAATTAGAATAACAAATAATTTTATAAATTAAATTCCCAGTACACACTCTGACAAATAATTTAAAGCAGAAAATAAATTAAAAGATCAAATAAATCTAGCAAAGAAAATACTAAAGTTTGACCTAGATTTTTATAAGCGTATTTATTAGAGAGTGTATATGAGCTGAAAATATTAAAACATTAAATGCCTTAGCAAAAAGAAACATTCTATCATCTAAAATTTAAATGGGAATTAATAATATCTTCTTGCTGGTAATTTATAAAAGAACAATTTGAGTTTTCTAATTCAGAGAAATGAAAACAATATGGACTTGTATGAAATCAATGAAACAGTGCTGGCAAGCATTTCTAGGTCTGGAATAATGCATCGAGACCAATGTCATTTTCTTGGCAGGACAACTCACGATTACCACTTTTAAGATAATTTATGGTTGATTTCACATACAAGACATTAAAACTTGAAGAATGATTATGTTCTTAAGTAATCTAGAAAAGAAGACATAAAATCTCCAACTACAGAAAAACTTGAATAACAAACATGATAAACCACCAGCCAAAAGATTTGCAGTTTGCAAAAAGTGCAAACACCGTAATTTAAATTAATTATTAGACTATAAAATAAGGACAGGTGAGCAAATTAAAATTACAAAAAACTGCTAAAGCATTTAGCACTAGTTAATAAAATAAAGGGAGACATATTAAGAATATAAACTATAATCTCACAATACACTCTCTAATAAACAAAATTGAAAACAAACTTGGAATCTTAAAACTAAGAGAAAAGCAAACACATATAAAAAAATTATGAGATTAAATAACTAACTAAAATTTTACACATCACACTTATTTTAGATTGAGTGGGGATTTAATTAAAAAAAATTTATTTACCCTGAAAAGAACAAGAAATAATTTTACCTTACAGTAAAGCAGAGTTCACATAGTTTCTCAAGGAGTACGCACTTTCATTTTAAGCACCAATTTTCAGGTGTCTCATTTCTTTGTGACAGCAAGTGTAGAGGCATATTATAGGATTTTTTTTACTTCAGACTTTCATGGCATGACATGAGAACAGCTGGGAATTAGAAGTTCATCCTTAGGTAAGTTAGCAAGACATGTTGTAGGTTAGTATACATATAGCAGTGAATTTTGACATCTTCTGGCAGCAACATTTTAGAAAGAAATTAAATGTCCGAACTGCCAACACAGTATGAAGCTCAGCAGGCTAATATAAATTGAATAGCTGAATTGATCATTTTGAATAGCTTGTTCCAGTGAAGAATCTAAAATGTCCGAAATTGTTGGGTTTATTTATACTCTCTCTCTCTCTCTTGTGTAAACTTTCTTGTTTTTCAATTATAAGCCTTAGCCCAGGGAAAATATTAATCTCCCACTCAATATTAATTAACAATTCTAACCAGAGATTAACTTATAGGAAAAAAACACAAAATTAAATCTCCACTTTTAAAATTAAATTAAAAATGGATTATAATTAAAATAAAAAAATCAGGAATGTAATTAAAAAGTTGGCTTGCTTTTAATTAATTTGATAAAAATAAAAACAAGTGGTAAAAGAAAACTATTTTAGAAATCAAATTTATAAAAAAAAAGACATTTTAAACATAACTGAGTATGTGTCTTAATATATGTCCAATTATAAACAACTTTTAAATAGTTTTAAACTTTTTAACTTTAGAAATTTAATGAAAATAAAAGTTGATTTTATTTTTAGCAATGAAAACATTGAATCGGATAAAGCATTGGTTCAGTATATATATAAATTTAAGTTAGTAAGATTTTTATGTAAATGGAATTTGCATATTATAGGAGCACAATTTTGGCTAACTTGAATAAAGTCATTATTGTATAAAATATTTACACTATAATTAGTGCAGGACTTCTATAATGAAGTAATTAAATTATTACACTTAACCACTACTATAAAACCTCAGTTAAAAGTATTATTGTTATCTTTAGAAAAGCAGTGAAATATCTATTAAAATTAGCTTTGATATTTATTATGCTATACCAGCATGCATTATAAAATTATTGTAATTCTTAATATTAATTTATTAATAGCCAAATGATGCCGATAGAAAGTGAATCTTCCTGTTTTGTTTTTAATGTAACAAGCCTAAATTTCTATAGTGTATTTTATTTATTCAACCTATATATGTAGAAGATATACACAATTAAATATTGACTTTAAAATTTGCAAATATGTATATACACATAAATTTGGAAATATTTTGGTGTTAATGATTGTTAATCAAAGTTAGATTTTAGACAATAATTCAATTGGCATTAAACTTTTGTACTTTACAATTTCAGAGGTTTGTTACTGTCCTATACACCTGGGTCTCTTTTTACGCGGACTTATTTAACACGATTTTGAAATTACGTGATTCGTGTTTCACCGGAAGTCGAACTCCGATAATGCGCTATTACTTTAAGTAATAAATTTTGTGCACTTACGTTATATTGAAAGTAATAGCACATTATTGGAATTCGACTTTCATCTTAGTAATTTCAATATTTTCAGTGCTTTATAATAGTAAGGTTTTATGCAATAATGAAATTAAAATCATGATTTCCACATTTTATGTATACACACATTAAATTTTACAAGATAATGTAAATTTGTTCAAACATTGTGCATGTTAATTTTGCACTTTAAATCACATTCTATTGTTGCTTTTTAAAAAAGAACGTAATCAATTATTAATCATTTAGTGTCTGCAAGTTTATTTTTAAAAGGTGAGTAATAGCAGTGAAATGAAATTTGATTTTTAAATGAAATTGAAAATTAAAGACAAAAATAAAAGTTTAGATACAGAAGAAAATGTAGAAAAAGGTAATGAAACAGAAGTGGAACCTGTTCCTTTCACAGCAAAAATGATTCGAGAAGGTCTTCAACTTTCTAATCAGTTGGCCAATTATTTTCTTATAAATGACACTAATCATGAATGTGCTCTTAAATTCCAATGTGAACTAAATGGTTGTATGTCTAGATATCGCATTCATAAACAATTAATAAAAACATTATCTCAAAGATTAATTACTTATTACATTG